>CM031609.1:6681275-6775327 GCA_018398815.1 Conus ventricosus | reverse complement strand
ATTCTGTGTGTTGCACATGTTGTAAAAGCAATTGTCTGAACACAGTGTGACAAGACTTGCTTGAGAAACTCTCAACCTCACTTCCCCTTTGTTTCTGCCTGCAGAGGTGAACCTATGTGACACCCGCCTCGGCCATGAACCAATGGTGAGTACCTGGGTACCCAGGGGACGCCTGGTGGTCTACGTCAACTGGACCAACAATGACCCCCAGGCTCACCACTGCCGCATGCAGTTCACCACCTGCAACTCCTGTCGCCTGCATGTGCGAGCCAACGCCAGCTTCCACTATGATTCGTGCCCCTCTGCACAGGACTACGATGACTACAAGGGGTGGTGTGTGCCACGGTAAGCTCTTACTTAGTGGTGACAGCCGAGGGAACTGGTTGTAAGAATGCACCACAGTGCCTGGGAGGAAGAAGGCTAGGGGTGCGGGGTGCCAGTGAAACGTGCGATTTACACACCCTTTCAAGAAACACACCTTCCCACCCCCCTTCCCTACCCTCACTGTGCCCCACCTCCCCCCTCCTTCTTCAGAGACTTGTTTTTTTAGAGTTTGTGTTTTCCAGATTAATGTCACGATTAAGACTTCCGTCTGTTGAAAATTCAGGGGGTTTTGTGTGTGTGTGGTTTGTTTTTTTGTTTTTGTTTTTGTTGCTGTCCCAACCTCTGCGTCACCTCAGAGGCAGTGCACCCACGCCGCTCATTCCGACACCCCGTCCACAGCCATAGCCGGCCGGCCCCGCCGCAGCCCCGGCACCGGCAATCCACAGGGAGCAGTCAATGTCAAGTTGTCAAGAGGCACCACCGGAGGAGACACTGCACTGCTGCCGAGTCACTTCGGTGGTGTTCAGTGGCGCCTGTTCTGATCTAACATACGCAGGACACCACCTACTAAGCCCCTACTGACGACAATAATTGCTTAGTCGCGGAACCGGCGTGAGTGAGCTCTCCTCGGAGGGCGCCACCACGTCCGTCCAACGACAGCCCCCATGGACTCGCCGATACCGGTGGTGTGTTTTTTTTTGCCAAACTTTCGTGGGGGTGGTTGTTGAGAGATTTCATTGTCGTTCAGAGATGGAGGGAGATACTGTGCGTGCTCAGGCCTGTGCACCTTGCAGGCTGTGGAATGTCTCCTGTACAGTTTGACAACAACAGCACCTCATGCTTCAGGCTGCCTCTCCCACCGCCCACCTCCTCCCTTAAATACACCTGATGCAATTAGTGTGGAGTGTATTCACAGCCTGGTTCTTTTTCTTGTTTTTTTTTTTCCCCCTAGCACCAGCCGCCTCACAGAATCAGACTGTGGCATGAATCAGGTGATGTTCTGTCACTGATGCTTTCCCCATGGTCATGGCTGTTCATTATGGTCATGCTGAAATTCAGATCTGATGGAGGGGGGAAAATTGTAGCTTGCACTGTCAGCTTGGAGGGAGTGGCCAACTGTACAGCAGTTTACTTCAAGATACTGTGACCTGTGATGAGAAATGCTGCTATCACCAACTGTACAGCAGTTTACTTCAAGATACTGTGACCTGTGATGAGAAATGCTGCTATCACCAACTGTACAGCAGTTTTTCTTCAAGATACTGTGACCTGTGATGAGAAATGCTGCTATCACCAACTGTACACAAGTTTACTTCAAGATACTGTGACCTGTGATGAGAAATGCTGCTGTCACCAACTGTACACAAGTTTACTTCAAGATACTGTGACCTGTGATGAGAAATGCTGCTATCACCAACTGTACAAGTTTCTTCAATCTGTGACCTGTGATGAGAAATGCTGCTTCACCAATGTACACAGTTTACTTCAAGATACTGTGACCT
This sequence comes from Conus ventricosus, assembly GCA_018398815.1. NCBI lineage: Eukaryota > Metazoa > Mollusca > Gastropoda > Neogastropoda > Conidae > Conus > Conus ventricosus. The sequence continues at coordinate 6,773,501 of CM031609.1, read as the reverse complement.
GTGATGAGAAATGCTGCTATCACCAACTGTACAACAGTTTACTTCAAGATACTGTGACCTGTGATGAGAAATGCTGCTATCACCAATGTAACAGTTTACTTCAAGATACGTGACCTGTGATGAGAATTGCTATCACAATGTACAGCAGTTTACTTCAAGATACTGTGACCTGTGATGAGAAATGCTGCTTCACCAACTGTACAGCAGTTTACTTCAAGATACTGTGACCTGTGATGAGAAATGCTGCTATCACCAACTGTACACAAGTTTCTTCAGAAAAACTTGCTGTAATCTGTGATGAGTAATGATCCTCACAGGTAGTCGTAGGTGTCTAGGTCTGGGCACTGTGGAAACTGTTTTACTAGTGTTGTCATGCTTGTCATTTAGAAATTTTGTGTGGTAAACTGTTGACAGATTTGAATTTATTTTCTAGGCTGTTTCTCTGGAGCGGTGTTTCTCAACAACAAAAAAGAGAATAGAACATAAAAAAGAGGGAGAAGGGTTCCTGATTTACATGTAAAATATTGTCTGTCTGTATTGGTTTGAAGAACAGACCAAAAGTACAAATGAACAATCTAGAAGGATTAATCTTAAAATAACAGACCAAAAGCACAAATGAACAATCTAGAAGGATTAATCTTAAAATAACAGACCAAAGCACAAATGAACAATCTAGAAGGATTAATTTAAAATATAACAGACCAAAGTACAAATGAACAATCTAGAAGGATTAATCTTAAAATGATAACAGACCAAAGCACAAATGAACAATCTAGAAGGATTAATCTTAAAATATACAGACCAAAAGTACAAATAAACAATCTAGGGATTAATCTTAAAATAACAGACCAAAAGCACAAATAACAATCTAGGATTTAATCTTAAAATAACAGACCAAAAGCACAAATGAACAATCTAGGATTAATCTTAAAATAACAGACCAAAAGCACAAATGAACAATCTAGGATTAATCTTAAAATAAAGACCAAAAGCACAAATGAACAATCTAGAGATTAATCTTAAAATAACAGACCAAAAGCACAAATGAACAATCTAGGATTAATCTTATCAAAAATAAAATAACAACAGAACTTAAAAACAGCCAAATCAATGAACAATCTAGAAGGATTAATCTTAAAATGATAACAGACCAAAAGCTCAAATGAACAATCTAGAAGCGTTAATCTTAAAATGATAACAGACCAAAAGCTCAAATGAACAATCTAGAAGGGTTAATCTTAAAATGATAACAGACCAAAAGCACAAATGAACAATCTAGAAGGGTTAATCTTAAAATGATAACAGACCAAAAGCACAAATGAACAATCTAGAAGGGTTAATCTTAAAATGATAACAGACCAAAAGCACAAATGAACAATCTAGAAGGGTTAATCTTAAAATGATAACAGACCAAAAGCAAAATGAACAATCTAGAAGGGTTAATCTTAAAATGATAACAGACCAAAAGCACAAATGAACAGTCTAGAAGCGTTAATCTTAAAATGATAACAGACCAAAAGCACAAATGAACAATATAGAAGGGTTAATCTTAAAATGATAACAGACCAAAAGCACAAATGAACTATCTAGAAGGGTTAATCTTAAAATGATAACAGACCAAAAGCACAAATGAACAATCTAGAAGGGTTAATCTTAAAATGAGCTTTTTTGTCGGGGTGATGGGAATGGAGGTGGAGATAGTTTCCTGTCATAATTCAAGCTTCAAAGGGTTTGTTCATTGAATTTGATCATTCTTGTGAACTCATGACATGGAGATGATGTCATTGATCTCATCGGCAGTATCATCATCAGTGGTGTCATCATTGTCGGTGACCTCCAGCATCACCACCACCACCATCATCATCCTTACCCCTGTCATCATGCTCCTCTTGCTTTTGTTGTAATAGTGTTGAATTAATATCATGACCTCACAAAAAAAGAAAAAAAAGCACATATTACTTGTTGTTGCAGCTGTACCTATGTTCACCTGTATGACAAAGACTACACCAGCCACTTGGAATCCAGTTTCACCAGCAGCAGCAGTATGACTGGAGATTACCCTCCCATTTTGGACTTCGTCACCGAGTCCAGCTATCTCTACGTCATCGCCTGCGCCAACAAAACCATGGATCCACATGTGCAGTTTCGCCTCAGGATCATTGCAGAAGGTGAAAGAATAAAATAATCAAGAATTGAATGTTCTCAGATGAACTGCAGTTTTACAAGATTTTTCTGTGTGTTGGTACTGTTCTGATGATCGGCCATCGGCTGACACCATGTCAGAAGGTTTTTCAGCTGATAATGCTGTGAAGCTCCATTGCTGGTCCCAGAACCACCAGACAGAACTGGCCGACTGGCCAGCCTTGGGTGACAGATTACATCCACTTGCATGTTAAGCATGATTTAGTTTTCAGGAGATCAATGAACATGCACAGTATTGGCCAGGAAATTTTAACAACACACTAAGAGATGCATGAATGAACTGGGTTTTCAGCTTACAGCATTCTCAACTGGAATCCAAGTAGCTAACTGATGAAAAAAACAAGAAGAAAAAAAGACATGGTGCATTTTCCAAATGTTTGATTCCCAAACCTCCATGTCAAACCGAAGTGCTAACTGCTGCACCATAGTGGGTGACTCGCTGTTTAAATTCTGAACGAGGCATCCGGCCTGTTTACCCTTTACGATTTCGCTGTGTTTTGCACTTGTTAGGCAAAAAAATATGATAAGTACAATAAAGTTTGAAGGGAGGGGGGGGGGGGGGGGGGGGGGAAGAAAAGGTAAAAAGAAAGCCCTACAGACCAACATTTTTAGTGGTAATTGGACATGTGGAATGTAACAATAGTGTTGTCTTAAAAAAAAACAAAAAACAAAACAAAAGAAGGTTAAAGAAAAAAGAAGAAAAAACCAAAGAGGTTTTTGAGTGTTAATTGCACATGTGGAATGTATCCAAGGTCTGCAGCCCTGATTATGGCCCTTTGCGGTCGGCTGGGCTATAAGCAACATTATCTTATCCAAGGTCTGCTAATTTGGGTGCTTTCACCAAAGAGCTACAAAACTCTTGATAAGCAGATAACTCTTGTGCGTGAAATTGTGTCTGCTTGTCCGAAAACATACAAGTGCATACAAACAATGGCAGTGACTACAGACCCTGAAATACTGGAAAAAATGTCAAAGTTCATGAATTTATGCCAGTGTGTCAGACTTGTTTACTCATACAATTTTGCTGTATTTTGTACACATATTTGACGAAAATATGATGATTATAACGAAGTGAAGAAAAAAAGATTCAAAATAAAAATCTAGAGCAAAGTTCTGGAGCAGTTATTGCACTTGGTGGCGTATAATCAATGTGTTCTCTTTGTGTGATTTGACCAAAGAGCAGCAACTCTCAAAAACTCTGGCATGGAAAATCACGTTTGGCTGTGGCTGAACTTTCAGCAACATGCTGATACTTCGAAAAAATGACGGGGATTACGGGCTATGAAATAGGGGAAGGGGGGGGGGGGGGGGCTGATAAGAGAGCATGAATTTGTGCCAAAGTATATTTATGCATCAGGGTAGAAAGTAATTCGTATTGGGCGTGACTGTTTCTGGTGTAGATCCTGAAAAATCAGCAGGAATCCCTCACACACCCAAGCTGTGTGACGTAGATGAAACCCCCTCCAACCCCTACCCCAACTCCTCCCCCCCTCCCATTTTATAAAAATTTGGACCCCCATGCTCTGTTCCATCCAGCCTGCATTTACGAAACATTGAAAGGTGTGCACGGTGTGTACAGTGTGTGTAGAAAAGGGCACTTATTTTAGTAGAGAAGTAAACCAATAGCAATTTTAGGGTAAGCAGATCTGAAGTGTACCGTAAATCAAATTTCAAAATGATTAGTAATTGGAAAGAACTTATTTTTCCTTGTAGTTGCTACAGATCAGGTATCACTCTACCCTCTGCTGTGTGCATGACGGCAAGTAAAAACGAATTTCCATCCCACCACTTTACCACTCCTGTCCCCACCCTCGCCCTCTGTGCTTGCTTTGACCAAACTTCCAAAGATTCATGTTCTTTGGAGAAAATTCTCTCACTTTTCATTGAAAAGCACACCTGTGGCAATTTGGGATAAACTGGTAATGGCTCTGTGCATCTTACAGTTCATTGGTTGACAAGGGCTTCAGTTTACATTGCCCATAATGCAGAGAAATTGTCCCTTTGTCTTATCGGCCTCGACCTTGAAGCAAGATCATTGTCAAAAACATTATTACTATAGTTATTGTTATTATTATCTTTTGTGTGTGTGTGTTAGTCTTTGTGTAAAATTTGGAGGGATGTTGATGGGAAGGGGGGGGGGGGGGGGGGGGGGGGGGGGCTGGAAAATGAGAATGTGTGTTGGGTTGTTAGTTGTTTTGAGATTCACTCAACAGCTTGTTAGTTAGGAAAAAAAATGTGCCTATTGCATACAAAGAGCCAGTAGAGGGATAGATTAATTGAAGAAATTAAGACAAAAACTTCTTTATGTTAAGGCAGTCAGTGAGACAGTCTGTTTTCAAGAGTGACCATAAACCATGATTTGTTTTTTTTCTTCTTCATTTTCTGAATATTCTCAGAAAAGATAGTGATTTGGGGAAAGAGGAGCCATGACTTGACCAAAGAGATACTGTCTTTTACTATAGTATACTGTCATTCTCAAGATGTAGAGTTATGACATTGTCACGTGTGGTACACCTGACAGGGGGGGTTCTTAAACAGGTAATGTGCAGTGGCAGAAACGGAGCGAACACTCAATCCTCACACACCAGACCACAAGAGAAAGAGGATTCCACAATATTTTTACTTCACATTACAACCATTCACTCACACTAGCACTCCAGATGGGGTATGGGTCATAACAAAGAAGAGGAAAAACAGCCGAGAGAGGAAAAGAAAGAAAGGAAAAAAACAATGGGGCATAGAAGAGAAAAAGCACTATTCAGAACTAACTGACCTAGGGGACAAAGTAAATTAAATAGACCACAAAACACGCCAATATCCTGGGATCCCGCTACCGTCCCAACCTAACCCACTAAACCGCTACAAAGACATTCACATAACAGAAGAAAGACAGTACTAGAAACAATAATACATCAAACAGGACTAGTCAGGGTTAAACAAAACAATAAGAAAAAGAAAACCAATCAGTGACCGGCTTCAGGCCCACACACACACACGCCAAACCCACACCCACACCACACACGACTGACGACTTAACTTCTTATCCTGTGCCCGAGGAGGTTCACCGTGGGAGGTGGATCCTAAGAAGGGCGAAGCCGCAGTGGGCTGGTCTTCCAGTCTGAGGCGAAGATGTCCCAGTGAAGGGTGAAGCACACCTTCAACAGTCCTCAGTGCAGGCAGTGGGATGGTCTTCCAGTCTGAGGCGAAGATGTCCCAGTGAAGGGTGAAGCACACCTTCAACAGTCCTCTTGTGCAGCGACTGGTGCCTGGCTACCGGATGGCGTCTGCCAGGTCCGGGATGCTGGTCCTTCAGCCAGTCAAGACCGGAGCTGCCAGAAACAAATGGCAATTTTTTCCCGCCCTACGGCGGAGATCAGTCTCCAGAAGAGAAGTCATCTCTTTATCGTCTTTGTCAGTGTGTGGCAAATTAGTAGGTTCGGCAGTGCGTCAGTGTGAAGGGTCACCGTGCCGTAAAAAGGTCAACTATGTCACTGTCACTTTAAAAAGGGTAAATAAACTATAATAACTTCTTTCACTTTTTCCCTTGCTTTTAACCTGTACTCATGGCATTCCTTGCATCCTGTACTATAACATGCCCGTACTAAGGATAACTTCCTTAGTCAAAATCTCAATAAATAAAACCAACTAAAATCCATCCATACGTCTGTCACACAAACATATAGGACAAGGACACAACGAGAACGGAACCACATGCGGGGCGATACGGCCGGAATTCCACACTCCGTGGTCTAAGTGTCAAGCCGTTCGAACGCTCATGCATTCCACGATCCGTCTCGTACCTACGAAACAACAAGGAAAATAAAACTAACACTTACGATATCCTTCGGCCCATCACATATTAAGCAATACAAGCATTGACTCGACCTGTATACTCGGAGAACAACAAATACAGCTTCTGTTGACAAAAATGGTAGTTAGAGACTTTCAACTTAGTCCAAAGTAGCCGATACCTAGCCACTAAGGACCGAAACGCAATTAAAAAAAATGCGTTCCTACAATTCCACCACATAATGCTTATCTCGATACCACTTCCAAACAGGCACGCCCTCTTTGGAGCAGTTACACACAAATAAGGTGTGTCCAGCCAACAGCATATTAAGGCAGAAGAAAAACCGCAATCACTGAGAGGTTAGAAAACCAAAATGACCAAGACACTGTCTAAGACAGACCATATAGTTACCAAAATGGCGGTGTGGGCGAGGTAAGAGAACGGTCCGCTCCCCAATCCGATGAAGGATGGCAGCCGAAAACCGTGACGGTCCCCAATGAAGTGGACTCCAGGTCAGGGATGACCTAAGGTGCTTCCTCCAGCTGGTCGGGATAGGGATCCCAGAGGTGGCAAGTGGAACTCTTTCCTTCCCACCGAAGGGTGTGAAAGACTTTCCACGCAACCCACGTCGAAGTGGATCCAAACAGGAAGGCTCCAGCTGGCAGAGATAGAGATCTCTCGACTCCAAAGTTCGTAAGCGAGTGCCACACCACTCGCCTAAACAAGATGGCAACCAGTAACAAAACAGCTCAGCTGTGTCACCTGACAGCTGATGAACCACGTGAAAAACGATAAAATAGAAAAAGAAAGCTCTTTAAAGAAAATAAAAGAAGAGAAATTTGGAGGATGGGAGCAAAATGCACGGACGTAGCGCGCCCAGGATAACACAAATAACAAATGGTCAACACCCGGCCAATGTAGTGAAGATGTCACTGGCAACACTCCACTTTACACTGGTTTGGGAAGAAATGAATTTTCCTCCAAACCAAAAGTATTTACGTCCGTGACAATACCCCCAACCAAAGAGGCTTGTGCCACTGAGGCACAGCCTATCACAGCCTCAATATGTTCTGCACACACTTGCACTCATGTAGACCTTCATTCCTGAACCTTGACTCAGCACTCCATCCGGCTGAGGTAATCAGCCTTCATCATCCTCATCCTCATAGTCATTAATCATCCAGTGCCTCTCTGGGACACCATTGCTAACGGGGCACTGGAGATGGGTGTCCTGACGCACTGCAAAAGCTGGCTTCATCTGTAACTTGAATTCCTTCAGGCCACCGCCTGGGTCAATGACGTTCAGTGTCTGGGAGCACTGTGTGTAGGATTCCAGGGCCTTGGCATGGAAGATCGGCTCAGTGTTGACTAACTCTGTCAGCACTTTCTTCATGTCAGTGACCTCGGCCTGAAAGCTGTGAACCTGTTGCTCCAAGGCGTGCTGACTGCAAGAAGCTTCCTTGGACAGGGCATGGAAGGTTTCCTTCAAGTCATCCTTGGTCTGTTCGCACAGCAGTCCGTAGCCACTGAGATTACACACCACTTTCTTTTCCCACCGATTCACCTGAGCCTCCCTGTGGTTCTGAACAGCCGAAGGACTTTCAGCAAAAGGGGTCATGCCTTTGCCTAGAGAAGGGTTCCATTTCTCATGTTCAGCGTTCTCTGCTGTCTTCCTACATACGTGGTCACCTTTGTCATGGAAGCGTGCTGTCTTACGTGTGTAGGAGCTGTCACATAACTGGCCCAGGTGTCGCTTCATGGCTGTGCGGCGGTCCTGGTTGGTGTTTGACTCCTCATTCGCTCTCAATTCAGCGCATGCTCGACTCACTTTGGGTCTGCTCCTTTGCTTTGTTAGCAATGGCTTTCTCTCGAGGATGCAGAACCTGTTGATGTCAACAACGCCACAGGCATCTGGTGTTCCGGCTCTTCGGAGTTGCTCGGTGGCAAACATTGTAGCTGCGACCGTGACTTTGGATGTTGAGGGATGGATCCTTTGCTCGCACACTGCGTATAGTTGAAGGATCCTTGGTCAAAGTGCCATGCTGAGTCAGGGGCTTCAGGAGTGGTTTCAAGGCCTCTTTCTCTCTCTGTGCTTGTGAACGCGTGGCGGCGGCCACAAATACTCTGCTGGCAACTCTGCCGATATCTCCGACGTTGACCGTCCCAAAGCACACTGAATTACCAATCAGTAGGGAGTACGCAGGTCGCTGAAGGCTACTGCCCACACCTTCCCTTTAAAGTATGGCGTAGAGACATCTACCAGTACTGTAGATCGGGTTGCCCTGAAGGATGACTCGATTCCTGACACTTGGCATTCTTCTCCTCGAGGTGCATCACAAGGGACTAACTGCTCATCAATGAAGACTGCTGTGGCTCCTGTGTCCCTAATAGCTTTCACTTTCTTGCCACACACCACGGATGGGAAGGTAGGATAAGATGGGGTCGTGACCTGACTCTCTCCAAATGCCACCCTAAAGTGCGAGATGTCGGATTTTTATCTTGTCCCTCCTCTTGGGACAATCCCGAACGAGATGTCCCTTTTCCCCACAGAGGAAGCAAAGCTGAGCTTGGGTCCGACGTTCCTGGAATTGCTGGGGACATCGCTTTTGGAGGGTGACGACGGTTTGAAGTCATGTGACTCCGATCGACGGGTTTCCTACTTGTCCCTGGCGCAGGCATGCGATAGTGACGACGCGCATCTGCGAAGGCTTCAGCCACCTCGATTGCCCTGGCGAATGTCTTTGGTTTCTCCTCACCCAACTTGAACTGCAGTTCCTGAGATACCGAACTCATGAGTTGCTCCAAGAGGAAACAATCCTTCAAATCCATTTCTGAGGCTTCAATCCAGTATTCCATGGTACGCCGGAGGCGTTCCCGAACTGGTGAAAAGTCTCTCTGAAGGTTTCCTCATTGTGCGAAACTGCTTTCTGTAAGACTCGGCAGTCATGTGCAGTCTCCGGCGAAGAGCCGCTTTCAACTCGGTATAGGAAGCTCCGGGTGGAATATCGACAAACGCCTCCTTAGCCTTGCCCGTCAGGCTACTGATGAGGTAAAGGGCTTTACTCTGGTCGTTTAGCTGGTACGCCGCGGCAACCGCCTCAAAGTGCTCGATGTAGGTGTCTATGTTATCGCTAGCACTGTACACTGGATATGTAGCTTGGGCGGAGCCACCGGAATAACCATGCCCTGGTGAAAATCCGCTATTTCCCGATGGACGGAGCCATGCTCGGAAGCAACCACAGACTGTGTTTCGGCTACATCTAACTGTTGAACCAGTTCGGTCCGGAGTCTTTCTTTTTCCTCCACCAAACGAGCCTCAAAGTCCAACTCTTTCTGTTTCTGAGCCTCCCTTTCTAACCGTTCTCTCTGTTCTCTAGACTCTCGCTCCAGTCTCCTTTCCTCCATCTCCTCTTTCCATCGCCGTTCCTTCTCTTCTCTCTCCATCCTTCTCTCTTCCATCTCCCTTCTCTCTTTCGCCTCTCTCTCTTCCCTCTCCAGCCTCTTTTCCTCCATTGCCATTTTCCACCGTCTCTCTTCTTTGGCTTCTCTCTCCTCCTTCTCTCTCTTTTCCCTCGCTTCCTTCTCCTCCCTCTCCAGTCTCCTCTCCTCCCGCTCTCTTCTCTCTCTTGCCTCTCTTTCTTCCCTTTCCCTCTTCTCCTTGGCCTCTCTTTCTTCTCTCTCAATCCTCATCAGCATAAGAGGATCCATGGGCGCTGGTCCAGGAGGATGAGGCATAGGCGAAGGCCGAAAGCGGAAGTCATCTCGAAGATACGGCGGAGGGCGAAGTCCCGAGACCGGAGTGGGCAGAGGTCGCCTCGGAGAGAGTGACCCAGGAGGGGTCATCCCTTGTATTGTGGACACCGCGGTGACTGGAGGACGAATCCCACCAGAAGAATACACGACCTGGGTAGTTGGGCCAGTCATCGCCTGAGTCATGGGGCTCCCCATCCCTGGCAGAATTCCTACACCACGAGTCTGAGAACGTGTGATCCGGCGCTCGTCGTCTACGTGTTCCATAACTGACAGTATAACTCACTAGACACGAAGTCACCGAATCACTAAGTGATACACAGAATTTGCACAACCACGCAGAACCCTGACGAACGAAATCCCACGAAGGTTCCGACGTGCGTATCCACTTCACACTTAGTACCACAGTCGACTACTTCGAGGGTCAAAGTATTTGAACTCACCACAAGCCAATAGTACAAGACGATACTAAATGGATATAAATTCAAGATTTGTAAGTAGTCACTGGGGTTGAAGAGAACTATCCCCAAAATTTCCAAAGGGAAAAACCCACTATCTTAAATCAGTGAGTCTTAGGGTAACACCAGCACGATGGTTAACCCACTTCACGAGAATGACAACACTCACTGAAAGACACTGAATGCAAAATGACGTAAGGGTTCGATGTAAGTCAAACAGCATGGACAACCTAACCAAACACCACGAGGAAGTGCTTTTATCCAACGAACCAAGAGTGGTCCTCCAACACTATTTCCTCCAAAGTCCAAGTTCCCACAAAATGGGACCACAAAAGTTAAAGTCCAAGAATGGGAACCGAAACTGTATACTCACAACGTATCAGCAACTCCAATCCGCTAAAGTGCAGCTGTATTCCACGAGAAGGAAATACGGAGTAGTAACGTTCCACAAATGTAACTATGACTAAGGGTAGTCAATAACTGTACCAATATTCCCAAAACTGGGAAGGAGAAATGACAAAGTCCTACCTGCGATTTTTGACTAAGTGTAGTCAACACCAACAGATCTCCAACCGTAGGTTACAGTCTAAGGTATGTCTCACAAGACAAGAAAGTAGTTTGAGCAACAAAGTCAACAATGTATGACTTTATGACTAAGTGTAGTCAATCCACAAAACCGTTCAAACTTCGAAGAGAAGAATGCTTCCACAAACCAAATTGCAGTCAAGAGTACTGCCACACCAAGCTAGCCCAAACGAAACTGAATCGATTAACCTGGCTAAGCTCAATAGGTAAAGCAAACTAACCTCTTCTCACCAAGTGAACACAGAGTATCCAAATTCAATAACTAGCCAAAAAGCTGAAGTTATTTCCCCTGAATTCCAACGAAGGAATACCTAGTTATGTTTTCAACACTTCACAGCGCTGAGAACAATAATCTTCAAAAGAAACCTCTGACCAGAAAACGTGGTCCAGCTCAACGATTTTCCTTGTATGGAAAACTATATCCAAACATGAATCAATTCCAACACGATGTGGAATTAATCAATCGACAAAGCACAAAACTCATCAATGGGTAACAACAACTACCCTTGTGCACCGGCGTGCCAAGAACCCCCAAACAAAATTACCACACCTGGGTAACAAACTATGTCCGGATCAAATGTTAATCTCTCAAAATAAAACTTCAAAGACGTTTACCCAGCAAAAAGGCCAAAGAAATCACAAACCTATACAACTGGAATTTATAACTCAACGCGTTACTCCAACCAGCAACCAACTTACCAAAGAGAAAAGCAACAAGACATCTACAAACACGCATAAGGCAGGGACGGACAATAGAACTTACACGACCCGTACCGCAAGGCCAAACAACTAACCTAAATTCCACTGGCAACTGACGTAAACACGAAAGCACACGTGCACCAACACGGTCACTGGGCACCAGGACAGAACTGACTCGATCAAAACAGTGGCACGACGAACGCGCCGAAATTCCCGTGCAGCACGATCTAGTTCACAGACGGGAAACACGTGCTAAACCCACTGCTCTGTTACTGAATGGGAGACGGATGAAAGAGGGAGGGGGCGCCAGAAAAAGGCACAAGTGGCTCTTTGGAAAGACACTTATGTGTATCCACAAACGCTACACTCCCATTTTCAACACACGACTGACAAATTTATTATTCCAATCACCACAGTCACACAAATTAGTGTTGAACAATTAAGAAAGCCCTAACATCAGCAACTAGATAGAAAAGCAAATAAACTGCTCGTATGTGCGCTAGACAGAAGAGGAAAGCCTATCAACTTAGGGCTAATCCCCTTAGACCAAACAACACAGATCCTACAACTAGTGTGTAATAACAAAATAACACACCACGAATAGTCTTTCCCTTTTTTTTTGGTAAACTGAAGTAGGTAAACTTACGCAAGACCGAGTTTCGCGCAAACACGGTATCGGAACGAAGTGTCAAAGTTTGCCTTGTAAACAAAGCACCAAATGCTTGGCAAGCCTGCCTACACTTACCTTACTCACACAGTCGGCGTCTTGGGTTACAGGCAAACGCAGATCAAAATCCTAAATCAGTACAAGCACTGATATCGATGACTCTGCACAAGCAAGACCTATTAATCTAGAGTTCAAAACCCCCTTCTTTCTCCACCCAAGTACCTATTCTAACTAAGGTAATGAGACAATGAGAACGGAACTCTAGAAACAATAGCCGGCGGTACTAGACAAACAAAAACAAACACCGAGACGAACGCGGAACGGAAGCGCCGAAGGTCCGACCACGGAGCACGGAACTCACCTGCCGACAGCACCCCAAAACCGGTCCGCTCCAATGGGTTCCCTACTAACTCTAGAACCCACCCAACCACCAACCCGTCAAATACACGTAAGAGAGATAGACAGATCTCTCAAGGGTCGGGCGGTAGTGAGTTCAGAGTGTCGCTTTTACACTACCACATACACATTCCTGTTACCCCGCATCTCCACCATAATTGTCACGTGTGAGTACACCTGACAGGGGGGGTTCTTAAACAGGTAATGTGCAGTGGCAGAAACGGAGCGAACACTCAATCCCTCACACCACCAGACCACAAGAGAAAGAGGATTCCACAATATTTTTACTTCACATTACAACCATTCACTCACACTAGCACTCCAGATGGGGTATGGGTCATAACAAAGAAGAGGAAAAACAGCCGAGAGAGGAAAAGAAAGAAAGGAAAAAAAACAATGGGGCATAGAAGAGAAAAGCACTATTCAGAACTAACTGACCTAGGGGACAAAGTAAATTAAATAGACCACAAAACACGCCAATATCCTGGGATCCCGCTACCGTCCCAACCTAACCCACTAAACCGCTACAAAGACATTCACATAACAGAAGAAAGACAGTACTAGAAACAATAATACATCAAACAGGACCTAGTCAGGGTTAAACAAAACAATAAGAAAAAGAAAAACCAATCAGTGACCGGCTTCAGGCCCACACACCACACGCCAAACCCACACCCACACCACACACGACTGACGACTTAACTTCTTATCCTGTGCCCGAGGAGGTTCACCGTGGGAGGTGGATCCTAAGAAGGGCGAAGCCCGCAGTGGGCTGGTCTTCCAGTCTGAGGCGAAGATGTCCCAGTGAAGGGTGAAGCACACCTTCAACAGTCCTCAGTGCAGGCAGTGGGATGGTCTTCCAGTCTGAGGCGAAGATGTCCCAGTGAAGGGTGAAGCACACCTTCAACAGTCCTCTTGTGCAGCGACTGGTGCCTGGCTACCGGATGGCGTCTGCCAGGTCCCGGGATGCTGGTCCTTCAGCCAGTCCAAGACCGGAGCTGCCAGAGAAACAAATGGCAATTTTTTCCCGCCCTACGGCGGAGATCAGTCTCCAGAAGAGAAGTCATCTCTTTTATCGTCTTTGTCAGTGTGTGGCAAATTAGTAGGTTCGGCAGTGCGTCAGTGTGAAGGGTCACACGTGCCGTAAAAAGGTCAACTATGTCACTGTCACTTTAAACAGGGTAAATAAACTATAATAACTTCTTTCACTTTTTCCCTTGCTTTTAACTGTACTCATGGCATTCCTTGCATCCTGTACCTATAACATGCCCGTACTAAGGATAAACTTCCTTAGTCAAAATCTCAATAAATAAAACCAACTAAAATCCATCCATACGTCTGTCTCACACAAACATATAGGACAAGGACACAACGAGAACGGAACCACATGCGGGGCGATACGGCCGGAATTTCCACACTCCGTGGTCTAAGTGTCAAGCCGTTCGAACGCTCATGCATTCCACGATCCGTCTCGTACCTACGAAACAACAAGGAAAATAAAAACTAACACTTACGATATCCTTCCGGCCCACATCACATATTAAGCAATACAAGCATTGACTCGACCTGTATACTCGGAGAACAACAAATACAGCTTCTGTTGACAAAAATGGTAGTTAGAGACTTTCAACTTAGTCCAAAGTAGCCGAATACCTAGCCACTAAGGACCGAAACGCAATTAAAGAAAATGCGTTCCTACAATTCCACCACATAATGCTTATCTCGATACCACTTCCAAACAGGCACGCCCTCTTTGGAGCAGTTACACACAAATAAGGTGTGTCCAGCCAACAGCATATTAAGGCAGAAGAAAAACCGCAATCACTGAGAGGTTAGAAAACCAAAATGACCAAGACACTGTCTAAGAAGACCATATAGTTACCAAAATGGCGGGTGTGGCGAGGTAAGAGAACGGTCCGCTCCCCAATCCGATGAGGATGGCAGCCGAAAACCGTGACGGTCCCCAATGAAGTGGACTCCAGGTCAGGGATGACCTAAGGTGCTTCTCCAGCTGGTCGGGATAGGGATCCCAGAGGTGGCAAGTGGAACTCTTTCCTTCCCACCGAAGGGTGAAAGACTTTCCACGCAACCCACGTCGAAGTGGATCCAAACAGGAAGGCTCCAGCTGGCAGAGATAGAGATCTCTCCGACTCCAAAGTTCGTAAGCGAGTGCCACACCACTCGCCTAAACAAGATGGCAACCAGTAACAAAAACAGCTCAGCTGTGTCACCTGACAGCTGATGAACACGTGAAAAACGATAAAATAGAAAAAGAAAGCTCTTTAAAGAAAATAAAAGAAGAGAAATATTGGAGGATGGGAGCAAAATGCACGGACGTAGCGCGCCCAGGATAACACAAATAACAAACTGGTCAACACCCGGCCAATGTAGTGAAGATGTCACTGGCAACACTCCACTTTACACTGGTTTGGGAAGAAATGAATTTTCCTCCAAACCAAAAGTATTTACGTCCGTGACAGACATGAGACATGTATCATACTATAGTATACTGTCATTCCATAGTATACTGTCATACTATAGTATACTGTCATTCTATACTGTCATACTATAGTTTTACTGTCATACTATAGTATACTGTCATTCTCAAGATGTAGAGTTACGACATGAGACAGGTATCATACTATAGTATACTGTCATTCTCAAGATGTAGAGTTACGACGTGAGAGACGTATCATACTATAGTATACTGTTATTCTCAAGATGTAGAGTTACGACGTGAGAGACGTATCATACTATAGTATACTGTCATTTCAAGATGTAGAGTTATGACGTGAGAGACGTATCATACTATAGTATACTGTCATTCTCAAGATGTAGAATTACGACGTGAGAGACGTATCATACTATAGTATACTGTCATTCTCAAGATGTAGAATTACAACGTGAGAGACGTATCATACTATAGTTTACTGTCATACTATAGTTTACTGTCATTCTCAAGATGTAGAATTACGACATGAGAGACGTATCATACTATAGTTTACTATCATACTATAGTTTACTGTCATACTATAGTATACTGTCATTCTCAAGATGTAGAGTTACGACATGAGAGACGTCTTTGTCACACGTGACGAATGCAAGTGTTTGCTCCCCCAGAAAAGATGCAGTATTTTGAAGGGCGCCGCTGGGAAATGGGCCAGCCCTTCAGCTTCTCCTCCCCATTCTTTCCTGCGCAGTATGTACTGAACTCGGAGATCTACAAGTACGTCTTTAAGGCCCCCAAGTACGATGATTTCATCACGGTTTCTTTTGACGACTGGCAGCTCTCACCTTTCTCATCCATCCTTGTGAGTACTGTGTCAGAGAGAGAGAGAGAGAGTGACTGCGTATGTATGCCTCCATGTGTCAGAGAGAGAGAGAGAGAGAGAGTGACTGCGTATGTATGCCTCCATGTGTCAGAGAGAGAGAGAGAGAGAGAGTGACTGCGTATGTATGCCTCCATGTGTCAGAGAGAGGAGAGTGATGCGTATGTATGCCTCCATGTGTCAGAGAGAGAGAGAGAGAGGAGTGACTGCGTATGTATGCCTCCATGTGTCAGAGAGAGAGAGAGTGACTGCGTATGTATGCCTCCATGTGTCAGAGAGAGAGAGAGAGTGACTGCGTATGTATGCCTCCATGTGTCAGAGAGGAGAGAGAGAGTGACTGCGTATGTATGCCTCCATGTGTCAGAGAGAGAGAGAGAGAGTGACTGCGTATGTATGCCTCCATGTGTCAGAGAGAGAGAGAGAGTGACTGCGTATGTATGCCTCCATGTGTCAGAGAGAGAGAGAGAGTGACTGCGTATGTATGCCTCCATGTGTCAGAGAGAGAGAGAGAGTGACTGCGTATGTATGCCTCCATGTGTCAGAGAGAGAGAGGAGTGACTGCGTATGTATGCCTCATGTATCTGTACAGGCATGACTCCATGTGATTCTCTATTTGTCAGCATTTGCAGTTCTCTACTACTGTGTTCTTGCATTATGTTTGTGTAATATGTTCTTGCATTATGTTTGTGTAATTGTTTATATAGAACACCTGTTTTTTCAGAAATGCATTTCTGATGGTCATGATGACATAAATTTTTATGTCTGCATTTCTTGTTCAAGTTGCTGTTGTTGTTTTTTTTTTAGTCAGTTTTCATGTTCAGAGTCTTGATAGGGTGATGCGACATATATGCACAGAAAAAAAATGTTTATTAGGCTTCCATAAATGTGTTTGTTAGATTTTCATGAATGTGTTTGTTAGGCTTCCTTGAATGTGTTTGTTAGGCTTCCTTGAATGTGTTTGTTAGGCTTCCCTTTAATGTGTTTGTTGGGCTTCCTTGAATGTGTTTGTTAGGCTTCCATGAATGTGTTTGTTAGGCTTCCATGAATGTGTTCCATCTGTCAGTTTGGGTGTGCCATAGAGTGTAGAATGATGATTTTGTGTTCCATCTGTCAGTTTGGCTGTGCCATAGAGTGTAAAATGATGATGTGTGTTCCCTCTGTCAGTTTGGCTGTGCCATAGAGTGTAAAATGATGATGTGTGTTCCATTCGTCAGTTTGGCTGTGCCATAGAGTGTAAAATGATGTGTGTTCCATCTGTCAGTTTGGCTGTGCCATAGAGTGTAAAATGATGATGTGTGTTCCCTCTGTCAGTTTAGCTGTGCCTAGAGTGTAAATGATGATGTGTGTTCCATCTGTCAGTTTAGCTGTGCCATAGAGTGTAAAATGATGATGTGTGTTCCATCTGTCAGTTTGGCTGTGCCATAGAGTGTAAAATGATGTGTGTTCCATCTGTCAGTTTGGCTGTGCCATAGAGTGTAAAATGATGTGTGTTCCATCTGTCAGTTTGGCTGTGCCATAGAGTGTAAATGAGTGTGTTCCATCTGTCAGTTTGGCTGTGCCATAGAGTGTAAATGATGTGTGTTCCATCTGTCAGTTTGGCTGTGCCATAGAGTGTAAAATGATTGATGTGTGTTCCATCTGTCAGTTTAGCTGTGGCCATAGAGTGTAAATGATGTTGTGTGTTCATCTGTCAGTTTAGCTGTGCCCTAGAGTGTAAAATGATGATGTGTGTTCCATCTGTCAATTTGGCTGTGCCATAGATTGTAAAATAATGATGTGTGTTCCATCTGTCAGTTTAGCTGTGCCATAGAGTGTAAAATGATGATGTGTGTTCCATCTGTCAGTTTGGCTGTGCCATAGAGTGTAGAATGATGGATGTGTGTTCCATCTGTCAGTTTGGCTGTGCCTGAGTGTAAAATGATGATGTGTGTTCCAAACTGTCAGTTTGGCTGTGCCATAGAGTGTAAAATGATGTGTGTGTTCCATCTGTCAGTTTGGCTGTGCCATAGAGTGTAAAATGATGATGTGTGTTCCATCTGTCAGTTTGGCTGTGCCATAGAGTGTTTAAATGATGATGTGTGTTCCATCTGTCAATTTTGGGTGTGCCATAGAGTGTAAATGATGATGTGTGTTCCATCTGTCAGTTTAGCTGTGCCATAGAGTGTAGAATGATGATGTGTGTTCCATCTGTCAGTTTGGCTGTGCCATAGAGTGTAGAATGATGATGTGTGTTCCATCTGTCAGTTTGGCTGTGCATAGAGTGTAGAATGATGATGTGTGTTTCATCTGTCAGTTTGGCTGTGCCATAGAGTGTAAAATGATGATGTGTGTTCCATCTGTCAGTTTGGCTGTGCCATAGATTGTAAAATGATGATGTGTGTTCCATCTGTCAGTTTGGCTGTGCCATAGAGTGTAAAATGATGATGTGTGTTCCATCTGTCAGTTGGCTGTGCCATAGAGTGTAAAATGATGATGTGTGTTCCATCTGTCAGTTTGGCTGTGCCATAGAGTGTAAAAAGATGATGTGTGTTCCATCTGTCAGTTTGGCTGTGCCATAGAGTGTAAAAAGATGATGTGTGTTCCATCTGTCAGTTTGGCTGTGCCATAGAGTGTAAAATGATGATGTGTGTTCCATCTGTCAGTTTGGCTGTGCCATAGAGTGTAGAATGATGATGTGTGTTCCATCTGTCAGTTTGGCTGTGCCATAGAGTGCAGAATGATGATGTGTGTTCCATCTGTCAGTTTGGCTGTGCCATAGAGTGTAAAATGATGATGTGTGTTCCATCTGTCAGTTGGCTGTGCCCTAGAGTGTAAAATAATGATGTGTGTTCCATCTGTCAGTTTGGCTGTGCCATAGATTGTAAAATTTATGATGTGTGTTCCATCTGTCAGTTTGGCTGTGCCATAGATTGTAAAATGATGATGTGTGTTCCATCTGTCAGTTTGGCTGTGCCATAGAGTGTAAAATAATGTGTGTTCCATCTGTCAATTTGGCTGTGCCATAGATTGTAAAATAATGATGTGTGTTCCATCTGTCAGTTTGGCTGTGCCATAGATTGTAAAATGATGATGTGTGTTCCATCTGTCAGTTTGGCTGTGCATAGATTGTAAATGATGATGTGTGTTCCATCTCTCAGTTTGGCTGTGCCATAGATGTGTAAAATGATGATGTGTGTTCCATCTCTCAGTTTGGCTGTGCCATAGATTGTAAAATGATGATGTGTATTCCATCTCTCAAGTTTAAAGTGTGTTGTTCCATTTTTCAGTTTGACGGCTCATAGAGGTGAAATGTTGTTGTGTTATATTTTTTTTTCCTGTTGATGTTAGAGTTACGACGTGAGATGACGGTATCATACTATAGTATACTGTCATTCTCAAGATGTAGAGTTATGAACCGTGAGAGCAGCTTATCATACTTATAGATACTGTATTCTCAAGTTAGAATTACGACTGGAGACTATCATACTATGGTATACTGTCTTCTAAGATGTAGATTACAAACGTGAGAGAGTATCATACTATAGTTACTGTCTACTATAGTTACTGTCATTCTCAAGATGTAGAATTACGATGAGAGACGTATCATATATAGTTTACTATCATACTATGTTACTGTCATACATGTTCATGTATTTCAAGATGTAGAGTTAGACATGAGAGACGTCTTTGTCACACGTGACGAATGCAAGTGTTTGCGCCCCAGAAGATGCAGTATTTTGATGGGCCCGCTGGGAAATGGGCCAGGCTTCGCTTCTCCTCCCATTTTTCCTGCGCAGTATGTATGAATCGGAGATCTCAAGTACGTCTTTAAGGCCCCAAGTAGATGTTCATCACGGTTTCTTTTGACGACTGGCAGCTCACTGTTTCATCCATCCTTGTGAGTACTGTGTCAGAGAGAGAGAGAGAGTGACTGCGTATGTATGCCTCCATGTGTCAGAGAGAGAGAGAGAGAGTGACTGCGTATGTATGCCTCCATGTGTCAGAGAGAGAGAAGAGAGAGTGACTGCGTATGTATGCCTCCATGTGTCAGAGAGAGGAGAGAGTGACTGCGTATGTATGCCTCCATGTGTCAGAGAGAGAGAGAGAGAGAGTGACTGCGTATGTATGCCTCCATGTTCGAGAGAGAGAGTGACTGCGTATGTATGCCTCATTGTCAGGAGAGAGAGAGTTGACTGCGTATGTTGCCTCATTTGTCAGAGAGTAGAGAGAGAGTGACTGCGTATGTATGCCTCCATGTGTAGATGAGTAGAGAGAGAGTGACTGTATGTATGCTCATTGTCAGAGAGGAGAGAGAGTGATGCGTATGTATGCTCCATGTGTCAGAGAGAGAGAGAGTGACTGGTATGTATGCCTCATGTGTCAGAGAGAGAGAGAGAGTGACTGCGTATGTTTGCCTCATGTGTCAGAGAGATGAGGAGTGACTGCGTATGTATGCCCCATGTATCTGTACAGGCATGACTCCATGTGATTCTCTTTTGTCGCATTTGCAGTTCTTACTACTGTGTTCTTGCATTTGTTTGTTAATATTTCTTGCATTATGTTTGTGTAATTGTTTATATAGAACTGTTTTTTTCAGAAATGCATTTCTGATGGTTGCATGAGACATAACTTATGTCGCATTTCTTGTTCAAGTGCTGTTGTTGTTTTTTTTTAGGTCAGTTTTCATGTTCAGGTCTTGAAGGGTGATGCGACATATATGACAGAAAAAAATGTGTTTATTGGCTTCATTAATGGTGTTGTTAGATTTTCATGAATGTGTTTGTTAGCTTCCTTGAATGTGTTTGTTGGCTTCTTGAATGTGTTTGTTAGGCTTCCTTGATGTGTTTGTTGGGCTTCCTTGAATGTGTTTGTTAGGCTTCATGAATGTGTTTGTTAGGCTTCCATGAATGTGTTCCATCTGTCAGTTTGGCTGTGCCATAGAGTGTAGAATGATGATGTGTGTTCCATCTGTCAGTTTGGCTGTGCCATAG
Organism: Conus ventricosus; assembly: GCA_018398815.1. Classification (NCBI taxonomy): domain Eukaryota; kingdom Metazoa; phylum Mollusca; class Gastropoda; order Neogastropoda; family Conidae; genus Conus; species Conus ventricosus. The sequence goes on along the minus strand of CM031609.1, from coordinate 6,752,655 downwards.
AGTGTAAAATGATGATGTGTGTTCCATCTGTCAGTTTGGCTGTGCCATAGAGTGTAAATGATGATGTGTGTTCCATCTGTCAGTTTGGCTGTGCCATAGAGTGTAAAATGATGTGTGTTCCATCTGTCAGTTTGGCTGTGCCATAGAGTGTAAAATGATGTGTGTGTTCCATCTGTCAGTTTAGGCTGTGCCATAGAGTGTAAAATGATGATGTGTGTTCCATCTGTCAGTTTAGCTGTGCCATAGAGTGTAAAATGATGTGTGTTTCCATCTGTCAGTTTGGCTGTGCCATAGAGTGTAAAATGATGTGTGTGTTCCATCTGTCAGTTTGGCTGTGCCATAGAGTGTAAAATGATGTGTGTTTCCATCTGTCAGTTTGGCTGTGCCATAGAGTGTAAAATGGATGTGTGTTCCATCTGTCAGTTTGGCTGTGCCATAGAGTGTAAAAATGATGTGTGTTCCATCTGTCAGTTTGGCTGTGCCATAGAGTGTAAAATGATGATGTGTGTTCCATCTGTCAGTTTAGCTGTGCCATAGAGTGTAAATGATGATGTGTGTTCATCTGTCAGTTTAGCTGTGCCATAGAGTGTAAAATGATGATGTGTGTTCCATCTGTCAATTTGGCTGTGCCATAGATTGTAAAATATGATGTGTGTTCCATCTGTCAGTTTAGCTGTGCCATAGAGTGTAAAATGATGATGTGTGTTCCATCTGTCAGTTTGGCTGTGCCATAGAGTGTAGAATGATGATGTGTGTTCCATCTGTCAGTTTGGCTGTGCCATTGAGTGTAAAATGATGATGTGTGTTCCATCTGTCAGTTTGGCTGTGCCATAGAGTGTAAAATGATGATGTGTGTTCCATCTGTCAGTTTGGCTGTGCCATAGAGTGTAAAATGATGATGTGTGTTCCATCTGTCAGTTTGGCTGTGCCATAGAGTGTAAAATGATGATGTGTGTTCCATCTGTCATTTGGCTGTGCCATAGAGTGTAAAATGATGATGTGTGTTCCATCTGTCAGTTTAGCTGTGCCATAGAGTGTAGAATGATGATGTGTGTTCCATCTGTCAGTTTGGCTGTGCCATAGAGTGTAGAATGATGATGTGTGTTCCATCTGTCAGTTTGGCTGTGCCATAGAGTGTAGAATGATGATGTGTGTTCCATCTGTCAGTTTGGCTGTGCCATAGAGTGTAAAATGATGATGTGTGTTCCATCTGTCAGTTTGGCTGTGCCATAGATTGTAAAATGATGATGTGTGTTCCATCTGTCAGTTTGGCTGTGCCATAGAGTGTAAAATGATGATGTGTGTTCCATCTGTCAGTTTGGCTGTGCCATAGAGTGTAAAATGATGATGTGTGTTCCATCTGTCAGTTTGGCTGTGCCATAGAGTGTAAATGATGATGTGTGTTCCATCTGTCAGTTTGGCTGTGCCATAGAGTGTAAAATGATGATGTGTGTTCCATCTGTCAGTTTGGCTGTGCCATAGAGTGTAAATGATGATGTGTGTTCCATCTGTCAGTTTGGCTGTGCCATAGAGTGTAGAATGATGATGTGTGTTCCATCTGTCAGTTTGGCTGTGCCATAGAGTGCAGAATGATGATGTGTGTTCCATCTGTCAGTTTGGCTGTGCCATAGAGTGTAAAATGATGATGTGTGTTCCATCTGTCATTTGGCTGTGCCATAGAGTGTAAAATAATGATGTGTGTTCCATCTGTCAGTTTGGCTGTGCCATAGATTGTAAAATGATGATGTGTGTTCCATCTGTCAGTTTGGCTGTGCCATAGATTTGTAAAATGATGATGTGTGTTCCATCTGTCAGTTTGGCTGTGCCATAGAGTGTAAAATAATGTGTGTTCCATCTGTCAATTTGGCTGTGCCATAGATTGTAAAATATGATGTGTGTTCCATCTGTCAGTTTGGCTGTGCCATAGATTGTAAATGTGATGTGTGTTCCATCTGTCAGTTTGGCTGTGCCATAGATTGTAAATGATGATGTGTGTTCCATCTCTCAGTTTGCTGTGCCATAGATTGTAAAATGATGATGTGTGTTCCATCTCTCAGTTTGGCTGTGCCATAGATTGTAAATGATGATGTGTATTCCATCTCTCAAGTTAATGTGTGTTGTTCCTTCTCAGTTTGACGGCTCATAGAGGTGAAATGATGTTGTGTTATATTCCATCTCTCGTTTGTCTGCTCCATAGATTGAAATGATGTTGTGTTGATCCATCTCTCGGTTTGTCTGCTCCCAGAGTGTGAAATGATGATGTGTTTCCATCTCTCAGTTGACTGCTATCTGAGAGATGGAGACACATCATCATTTCATTCTATGCTCCTCCGTCTCAGTTTGACTGCTCCATAGAGTCTGAAATGATGTTGCTGTGGTGTTCCATTTCTCAGTTTGACCATACCATAGAGTGTGAAATGATGTGTGGTGTTCCTTTCTCAGTTTGACCATACCATAGAATGTGGAATGATGTGTGGTGTTCCATCTCTCAGTGTGACCATACCATAGAATGTGAAATGATGTGTGGTGTTCCATCTCTCAGTGTGACCATACCATAGAGTGTGAAATGATGTGTGGTGTTCCATCTCTCAGTTTGACCATACCATAGAGTGTGAAATGATGTGTGGTGTTCCATCTCTCAGTGTGACCATACCATAGAGTGTGAAATGATGTGTGGTGTTCCATCTCTCAGTTTGACGTGCAGCAGAGTGTGAAATAATGTTGTGTGGTGTTCCATCTCTCAGTTTGACCATACGGTAGAGTGTGAAATAGTGTTGTGTGGTATTCCATCTCTCAGTTTGACCATACCGTAGAGTGTGAAATAATGTTGTGTGGTATTCCATCTCTCAGTTTGACCATACGGTAGAGTGTGAAATAATGTTGTGTGGTGTTCCATCTCTCAGTTTGACCATGCCAACATCAAGAACAAGATCTGGGGGTCCACCAGCCGACCCTGGATCATTTCCGACAGTGACCGGCTGGAGATGACCTTTGAGACAGGGCCAAACAGGGCCACTGTACGTTCCTTAATGGGATTCAGAGCCACCTACAAGTTCCACAGTAATATGGGTAAGGGCCAGCAGTACTATGGGTAAGGGCCAGCGTCTTAGCATTTTCATGCTTTTACATCCAGCAGTGGACAGAAGGAAGGAACAGAAAGGGCAAGGCAGAGATGGGGGGCATTGTGATCCTAATATCGCAGGTCCTCATGAAGAGCTCCGCCTGCCGTGGAAAGAGTATGCTGACTGCTTGTTGTAGCCAGCATTCTTCTGGGCATGTTTGTGTTTCCGTGACAACACTGCAAAGTAAAGTTCCTTTGAAAGAGGACAAATAAAACAGTCCCATGTCATGCTTGACATTCGTTACCCTCCTTCTCCCTCACCATCCCATCACCTCCCATTTTCCTTATTGATTAATTAGTGTCTTTATTTCTGAACAGATCTGAGGTCGGGGTGGAGCAAACTGTTAAAACTGTTTATTTCCTTGTTGGTGGGTGTATGTATGGCATACGTGGAATAATCTTTAACCTTATAACTTTCATGTTGTTTTTTTAATGTAACATTTATATGAAGTTGTTTCATAGATTTAATTTAGGAATTTATGAAGATGGGGAACAGTTTTCTTAACCCTCTTGCATTTGTCTTCAACATTTATACTGGCGAACACGGCCGCACGAACACAAATGTACCCCTTTGGACATGAAGTAGTTGACAAAATGGCTTCAGAGTACTACAGGCAAAACCGACACCTGTACTTTGACCTTTTTTTTTTTTTACCTCTGTGCCACTCATGCGACACCTGTCACAACACGGGACTTCCACCTGTGCCACAGTGATGTCCAACCTGCGAAGGGCTTACAGAGAAGGTGACCAAGGCTCGCCTATAACAACAAGGAGAGCTGATTCAGATGGAGAAGGGGCCCTGATGGTGACAGTATATAAAGCCACCAGTAAGACAACACTTGCACCTGACAGTGACGACAAGCCACAACCCCGTGTCATCAAGGTCTACGACCACAACATGGGAGGGGTGGACAGGTCTGTCCAGCACAGGGCTTACTACCCGGTTGGCCATCAGAACAAGAAGTGGTGGCATTACCTCTTCCATTCCCTTATCAGTCTGATCGTTCAGGTCTGCATCACCTGGCAAAGGTCACCCCAACACCCAAGAAGACCAATGACCACCTGTGGCTCAGGGTTGACGTGGCAGAACAGTTCCGTGCTGGCTTTACCAGCAGGAAGAAGAATGCTTGCAGACGGTCAAATGTAGCAGAGGCCCCGATTGCTAAAGACACAATTGACCACTATAAACAGGTGAAAATTGAAGGAAGAAAGCGCACCTGTCGTCAGATGTCAACGTGGGTCGCAGGACAGCCGAAGGCCGACAGCCGGAGATATCCTTCAAGTGTTCCTTCTGTGACGTCCCTCTGTGCCAGCACAACGACTGTTTCCGTGACTACCATGCGGCAAACATGGTAGAAACCATGGATCACAAACAGTGTTCACCATATTGGTGACATGTGACAGTGGTGACACTTACCTTCCTGCTGTGTGTGACCAGACACCACATTAAAGTGTAAAGAATGGAATTTACTTCTTTCTGTGACTGTATGTATATACCAGTGTTCATAACCATTCAGTAGTGATAAACTTTTTAGGATGAAAAACAAAAACTGCAAATTTACCTAGCCGCATGTTTGAGTGTGTGACAATTATGTGGCACTTTGTGACACCTCACACTCGATTTACTGAACCAGGACAGCTGTTTACAAGTTGAGGTAGGCCACCCTTTGATGATGTGTACTAACAAATGCATGCTGACAATGTTATTGTCTGTCTGGTGTGTCATGGTAACATTGTCAGTGTTTGATGTCCCATTGTTTTGTGACAAACAGGGTGACAATGACACCAGCATGCATCCCAAACATGTGACATCGCTGCATTGTGAAATATGATGTATTAGGATCTTGCATACTAAATTTGACAGCACTGCAGTGGAAACTGCGTCCTCTACAGCTTTTCAAAGGCAGTAGGTGAGTTTTAGGTTAAATTTCTCAATAAAAAACAAACACGAATACTAGGAGCAGTTTGGGACAGGAAAATGCAAATGCAAGAGGGTTTAACGTTACCCCAAAAGCCATCAGCACGACCAAATTGTATAAAAATTTAGCCGTGGATATGGTCTGATGTGCAAGTGGCTGTTCATGTGTTGAATGTAACCGACGCTTTCAGGTAGAAAATCTGCAAGGGAGCAGTTATGTCCCTTTTTTTTTTTTCTTCTGCCCCAACCTCTGTGCCACCTCAGAGGCAGTGCACCCACACCGCTCATTCCCACACCCCATCCACAGCCACAGCCTGGTCGGCCCCGCTGCAGCCCCGGCACCGGCAATCCACAGGGAGCAGTCAGTGTCAAGTCGTCAAGAGGCAACCCTCCGGAGGAGACACTGCACTGCTGCCGAGTCACTTCGGTGGTGTTCAGTGGCGCCTGTTCTGATCTAACATACGCAGGACACCACCTACTAAGCCCCCTACTGACGACAATAATTGCCTAGTCGCTGAGCCGGCGTGAGTGAGTTCTCCCTCCTGAGGGCGCCACCACGTCTGTCCAACGACAGCCCCCATGGACTCGCCGATACGGTGACCCCGACGGAACCAAACCAAGGCCACAGACGTGGAGAGGACATCGAAATTGAGGTCACTATGAGAGCAGGGCATGAAGGGCCACAGAACTTGAGACTTTTTTTTGGTATGCTGATCGATGGGAATGAGGATGATTAAGATGATGCTACGGATTTCCATTTCTCTCTGAGACTACATGACAGGGCTGTACTCTACACTTTCTTTTATAATATATCCCAGCATCAACCAGGCCCGAGAGATACAGGCACCTGCAGTGTTGGTCAGGAAATTTGAGCAACACTCTCAGAAACGCATCCATTAAGTGGATGAAACTCGACTGTGTGGTCCCAGTCTTCCACCTGAGTTCGCAGCATATTCAACTCTGGGTAGGAGCCAGTCGGGGCAGAAAAACCCACATGACTGATGGGATTTGAACCCACGACCTCCCAACCGGAAGTCGCAGTTATGTCCCTTAACGTCTTAATGGAATGCCCTTGTGCCTGCCTGCACCCTATCTTGGGCCTATTTGAACACAGCGTAGGCTTCCAAGGGTGGTGCAGGATTTCTCTCGACTAGATTGTTGGGCATTTGAGGACAGCACTTCTCTGGGTCCCACAGTATCTTCAGGTGCATTTTTTTCTTTTCTTCTTAAACATGTCACCCAAAAAGCCATTAGCATGACTAGCATTGTATAAAACTTTAGCAGTGGGTACGCTTTGATGTGCAGGTGGCTGTTTGTGTGTTGTTTGTGGCTGACGCTTTCAGTGAAAAAATCCAGGATCTGTCTGTGTGATAATGCGGTACTGCTCATGTGGTCATCCAGCAGAATGACACCGAGATGTGAAGCGATTTCAGACACTCCTAGATGTCTGAGCCATCGTTGATTCAGCAACATTTGGGATTGTCAAACCACTTTCAACTGAAATAAAATCTCCTATATCGCTGTCTGTCATCTATTTTTGTTTGGCACACTAAGTATGAGATGAAAAAAAGTTTCAGAATTTTTTGTTTGTTTGAATTGAAGCACGTTCCAAATATTCGCTGCAAGCGCTGGAATCAGATGGCTCAAAACGCTACATCTTTCTGCTCAAGCCTTCTCAAGTAACCTGTATGGGAATGAAGTGCAGGTCACCCCTGACAGGTGGATTGCTAGTTAAGAGGTTTAGTGGAAATCAGAGTTTCTCTTGGCTCGGCAGATGTGTAGTTGCATATATGATTGTGACTGATGAGGTACAAATTAGTTTCTCTCTATCAGCAGATGTACAGAACGTAAGTGTATAGTGTTTCGCTGCCAAGAAGAATCAAAATGAGTATTATTTTGAGTATTGTTATTGTTTATTTATTGTCGAAAATAACATATGCTTGTGTTGTCACTTTCAGAGCGAGGCACCTTGCCGTACGTTCAAACATGTAAGTATCTTTTCCTGATATCTTCATCTCTTTTGGGGGCCTGTTGAGTAGAGTTCCACACTTTGGCGCATCATTGCAGTATTTGGTACATGACTTTGTGACTTCCCTCCCCCTCCATCCCTCTCTCTCTGTCTCTCTCTCTCTGTTTGTCTCTCTCTCCCTCTCTCTCTTTCTCTCTCTGTGTCTTAAATGTTATCTGTCATGAAAAGGAATGCTTTGGTGATTTTGCAGCAAACTTTTAACAGTGAAATCTAGAGAATTTTCTATTTTTCGGAATGACTGTGAGTAGATGTAGACATGTGGATGTTATCTTTGTTGTGTGTCTCTCTTTCAGCATGGTACCCTTCCCCCCCAAAGGTGTTGACAGCCTTAAAAAGGCTGTGGGGGGAGGGGGTCCACATGGCTGTACCGATGAAACTTAACCAAATCAAATGTTGTTTTTATCTCTTTGTTGTATATCGTCTCCCCGTCATGTTTGCTGTCTGTTGTATGTCGTGTGTCATATGTTTTCTGTTGTATGTCATTTTAAGTCATGTTTTCTGTCTGTGGTATGTCATTTTACAGTCATGTTTGCTGTTTGTTGTATGTCGTTTTACAGTCAAAGTTCGCTGTCTGTTGTATGTCGTGTTCCCATCATGTTTTCTGTCTGTTATATGTTGTTTTACAGTCATGTTTGCTATCTTGTATGTCGTTTTACATTCACATTTGCTGTCTGTTGTATGTCGTTTTACAGTCATATTTGCTGTATGTTATATGTAATTTTACAGTCATGTTTGCTGAATGTCGTTTACAGTCATGTTTGCTGTTTGTTGTACGTTGTTCTTTAGTCATGTTTGCTGTCTGTTGTACGCTGTTTACAGTCATGTTTGCTGTCAGTTGTATGTTGTTTTAAAAGTCATGTTTGCCGTCTGTTGTGCTTCGTTTTACAGTCATGTTTGCTGTCTTTTGTACGTTGTTTTACAGTCAAGTTTCCTGTCTGTTGTAAGTCATCTTACCATCATGTTTGCTGTCTGTTGTATGTTGTCTTACCATCATGTTTGCTGTCTGTTGTATGTTGTCTTACCATCATGTTTGCTGTCTGTTGTATGTTGTCTTACCATCATGTTTGCTGTCTGTTGTATGTTGTCTTACCATCATGTTTGCTGTCTGTTGTATGTTGTCTTACCATCATGTTTGCTGTCTGTTGTAAGTCGTCTTACCATCATGTTTGCTGTCTTTTGTAAGTCGTCTTATCATCATGTTTGCTGTCTGTTGTAAGTTGTCTTATCGTCATGTTTGCTGTCTTTTGTACGTTGTTTTACAGTCAAGTTTCCTGTCTGTTGTAAGTCGTCTTACCATCATGTTTGCTGTGTGTTGTAAGTTGTCTTACCATCATGTTTGCTGTCTGTTGTAAGTTGTCTTATCATCATGTTTGCTGTCTGTTGTAAGTTGTCTTATCATCATGTTTGCTGTCTGTTGTAAGTCGTCTTATCATCATGTTTGCTGTCTGTTGTAAGGTGTCTTACCATCATGTTTCCCTTCTGTTGTAAGTCGTCTTACCATCATGTTGGAAGTGAAGTGTGTCTTCCCATCATTTTTGGAGTAAAGTGTGTTCTTCCTGTCATGTTGGAAGTGAAGTGTGTTCTTCCCGTCATGTTGGAAGTGAAGTTTGTTCTTCCCGTCATGTTTGAAGTGAAATGTGTTCTTCCCGTCATGTTTGAAGTGAAGTGTGTTCTTCCCGTCATGTTTGAAGTGAAGTGTGTTCTTCCTGTCATGTTTGAAGTGAAGTGTGTTCTTCCTGTCATGTTGGAAGTGAAGTGTGTTCTTCCTGTCATGTTTGAAGTGAAGTGTGTTCTTCCTGTCATGTTTGAAGTGAAATGTGTTCTTCCCGTCATGTTTGAAGTGAAATGTGTTCTTCCCGTCATGTTTGAAGTGAAGTGTGTTCTTCCCATCATGTTTGAAGTGAAGTGTGTTCTTCCCATCATGTTTGAAGTGAAATGTGTTCTTCCCGTCATGTTGAAGTGAAGTGTGTTCTTCCTGTCATGTTGGAAGTGAAGTGTGTTCTTCCCGTCATGTTTGAAGTGAAATGTGTTCTTCCCGTCATGTTTGAAATGAAGTGTGTTCTTCCCATCATGTTTGAAGTGAAGTGTGTTCTTCCCATCATGTTTGAAGTGAAGTGTGTTCTTCCTGTCATGTTTGAAGGGAAGTGTGTTCTTCCTGTCATGTTGGAAGTGAAGTGTGTTCTTCCCGTCATGTTTGAAGTGAAGTGTGTTCTTCCCGTCATGTTTGAAGTGAAGTGTGTTCTTCCCGTCATGTTTGAAGTGAAGTGTGTTCTTCCCGTCATGTTTGAAGTGAAGTGTGTTCTTCCTGTCATGTTTGAAGTGAAGTGTGTTCTTCCCGTCATGTTTGAAGTGAAGTGTGTTCTTTCTGTCATGTTTGAAGTGAAGTGTGTTCTTCCCGTCATGTTTGAAGTGAAGTGTGTTCTTTCTGTCATGTTTGAAGTGAAGTGTGTTCTTCCCGTCATGTTTGGAGTGAAGTCTGTTCTTCTCATCATGTTTGAAGTGAAGTGTGTTCTTCCCATCATGTTTGACTTGAAGTGTGTTCTTCCCGTCATGTTTGGAGTGAAGTGTGTTCTTCCCGTCATGTTTGGAGTGAACTGTGTTCTTCCTGTCATGTTGGAGGTGAAGTGTGTTCTCCCCGTTATGTTTGACATGAAGTGTGTTCTCCCCGTCATGTTTGAAGTGAAGTGTGTTCTCCCCGTCATGTTTGAAGTGAAGTGTGTTCTTCCCGTCATGTTTGACGTGAAGTGTGTTCTTCCCGTCATGTTTGAAGTGAAGTGTGTTCTTCCCGTCATGTTTGAAGTGAAGTGTGTTCTTCCCGTCATGTTTGAAGTGAAATGTGTTCTTCCCATCATGTTTGAAGTGAAGTGTGTTCTTCCCGTCATGTTTGAAGTGAAGTGTGTTCTTCCTGTCATGTTGGAAGTGAAGTGTGTTCTTCCCGTCATGTTGGAAGTGAAGTGTGTTCTTCCCATCATGTTGGAAGTGAAGTGTGTTCTTCCCGTCATGTTGGAAGTGAAGTGTGTTCTTCCCGTCATGTTTGAAGTGAAGTGTGTTCTTCCCGTCATGTTTGAAGTGAAGTGTGTTCTTCCTGTCATGTTTGAAGTGAAGTGTGTTCTTCATGCAGATTGTGGACAGTTGGTGGAGCTGCAGGAAAGTGGGCAGATCACCTTCAACCCTAACGGCGATGGAAAGGAGTATTACGACTGCATCTGGGTCATCAAAAAACACCCTGGTTACGAACGAGTCCTCATCAAGGTTACCAACTACCACACCCAGGGTTAGTGTACTGAGAGGGACAATGTGGCTTTTTGTGCATGTACTTTATTTGTTAATGATCCCACTTCTGTATAACTCCAGTGTGATTCCAACACTGCTGTATGGTTGTGAAACCTGGCAACTGAAGACCACCAAAGAGAATAAACTCGATGCTTTTGACACCAAGTGCCTATGTAAGATCTTGGGCATCAAATGGTCAGACTTTATACCAAACTAAGACGTCAGGGAGAGGTCCAGACAGCTCCCCCGTCAACCACCATCTGCAGACGGCGCCTCCACTGGCTGGATCACGTCTTGAGGTTACCCTCATCAAGACCTGCAAACTAGGCCATTAAATGGACCCCAGCAGGCCAGAGAAAAAGAGGACGACCCAGGATGAGCTGGCGACAGACAGTGGAGAGAGACCTCAGATTCGTTGACAGAGGATGGAGTGACACCAGCAGACTGGCTGAGGACCGTGCACAGTGGAGCGCCTTGACTGCCTCGTGCATCGCAAGACGTGGGAGCATCTAAGCTAAATGACCTTGTCCCTTCTGAGATTTGTGCTCTATGATTTTTTTTTTTATACCAGTGTAGAGGAGGTTGTGTTTTTCACCCATGCATGTTTGCGCGTCAGTCAGCAAGAATCACGAAAACTATACAAGCGATTTCCATGAAACTTGGTGGAATGATTTGATGCGGCCTAATGACAAACCTGTTTGATGTTAGTGCCAATGCAGGTCAAAAGATAATGTATAGAGTCTGATCAACAAAGTTACGCATCAACAAAGTTACGCATAACCCACCAAAGTGATTTTAACAAAAGTTGGTGGGAAGATGGGGTGTGGCCTGTGAATGATTCCATTAAATTTGGTGGGAAGATAAGGTGTGGCCCTTGGATGATTACATGAAATTTGGTGGGAAGATAAGGTGTGGCCCTTGGATGATTCCGTTAAATTTGGTGGGAAGATAAGGTGTGGCCTGTGGATGATTCCATGAAATTTGGTGGGAAGATAAGGTGTGGCCTGTGGATGATTACATGAAATTTGATGGGAAGATAGGGCATGGCCTGTGGATGATTCCATTAAATTTGATGGGAAGATAGGGCATGGCCTGTGGATGATTCCATTAAATTTGATGGGAAGATAAGGTGTGGCCTGTGGATGATTCCATTAAATTTGATGGGAAGATAGGGCATGGCCTGTGGATGATTCCATTAAATTTGGTGGGAAGATAAGGCATGGCCTGTGGATGATGATTCCATAAAATTTGGTGGAAAGATGGGGCGAGGCCCTGCAAACAAAGGAACCAAACTAGGGGTGATAGATAAAGTGCAATGGCTAGTAGTTTCAGCATGGCCTAGTTTTGTCTGGCTAAAGGATGTCAGTTGTCTGACTGTTATGCTGTAAATAGGTGTAGATCGCATGATTCATGTGTCCTTTTCATGATAGGACTTTCTCTACATCATGACCGGCCTGAAAGTTGGCAGAGCTGAAACATAACTGACATTGAAACTTGCAGATGCTGTTGCTGAGTTAATTGTCTTCCGTTCTTGTCCAGACGACACATACCGCAGCAAGCAGCCCAACCTCCTGGAAGTCCGCGAAGGCCTGACGTCTCAAGGACGGCTGGTGATTTCTGCTGTCCCTAATACCAGCCCCAGAGATGAGCAGGATTTTCAGGACTATGACTCACACGTTGGCTTTTATGTGCGTCTCAAGGGGCACTACTGGGGCGAGGAGGACTTTGTGATGTCGTTCATTTCTTACAACTTAGGTGAGTGTTACAGAGAGGTGGAGTTCGCATTGGGTTTCTGTATCAGTTTGTTGGAGTTCTACTTTACATGCTTTAAGAGAATTCTCGCACGTGACATTTATTTCTCAGATGTTCATTTCATTCTGCTGGAGTTCAACTTTTCATACTTTATGTGAAGTCTTGCATGTGACATTTATTTATCAGGTGTTCATTTCTGTTTGTTAGAGTTCTAAGAGAATTCTCACACATGACATTTTATTTATCAGGTGTTCATGTCTGTTTGCTAGAGTTCTACTTTACACACTTTAAGAGAATTCTTGCACATGACATTTTATTTATCAGATGTTCATTTCAGTGTGCTAGAGTTCTACTTTACACACTTTAAGAGAATTCTTGCTCATGACATTTTATTTATCAGATGTTCATTTCAGTACGCTAGAGTTCTACTTTACACACTTTAAGAGAATTCTTGCTCATGACATTTTATTTATTATAAGATGTTCATTTCAATATGTTAGAGTTCTACTTTACACACTTTAAGAGAATTCTTGCACATGACATTTTGTTTATCAGATGTTCATTTCAATATGTTAGAGTTCTACTTTACACACTTTAAGAGAATTCTCGCACATGACTTATTTTTGATCAGATGTTCAATATGTTAGAGACCTGCTTTACATACTGTAAGAGAATGACATCTATTTATCAGACAAGGCATGCAAAGGCTACAGGAAATAATATTTCCGGAAGTTCTCTGAGAATCCCAGAATCTTACCGGAATATTACAAGCATTTTATTAGTTGTAGTCTGTTCATGTTCTCAAACTCTCTAGAAAACCCCATGCATCGTGACTGGCCACATAACATCATGGTTCATAAGCTTTCTAGAATATTCCTTGCATTTTATAAACTGTGTTTCGTCATTATCTTTAACTTTTGATTTCATAAACTGTGAATAATTAGGGTTTTGGCTGTTCCAAAGAGAGTGATCCATGAATTTTTCTTGTAACAGTCAAGTGAAGTTTCAGTGTATGTAACTATTGCTTGGAGTATCGGTAAAGACTAAACTTGTGACCAGAGTCAGTCTTTGGTCTGTGTGGATGTGACTCAGTAGGAGATTAGAATCAGTTCATCATTCAAGTCTTTCAGCTTTCTCTGGCTACTGAAGTGTCTTCAAACAACAGGGATTTGACTCTCATCATAATAGCAATGGTAAAGCTGGTGTGTAGACTTGAGGTGTGTGTGTGTGTGTGTGTGGTGTGTGTGTGATTGTGTGTGTGTGTGCATGCATGATATGTGTATGTATGTGTGTATACTTTCAGTGATTTGCTGTTGTTACAGATCAGTGCAGAGACCTGTTCTGGTGTCAGAATGGTCGCTGTATCACCACTGACGTTTTGTGCAACCAGATTGACAACTGTGGTGACAACTCCGATGAGCAAGATAGTGTTTGTGGTACGTGAAAATGGCTACGTTGGGGAAAATGGCTATGCAGGAATACTGGGATGAATGTGTCTGCTTTTGTTTTTTTCTCACTTTGTTCATGAAGATGGTGCAGGGAGATGCAAGCATTGTAAAACTGCCAGACAAAGACCTGCCAGATTAAGACTTGCTAACTTTATCAACTGATTACTGCAGGGACCACTGTTCACACAGAAGACAAATTTTCTGACACAGACTGCACTTTTCTGCAGACTTCGTGAAGATCTTGTGTAGATATTCTCCACCTGAGGTACTTTTTTTTTTTTTTAGTTTCTTAAAGAGTAAACGATTTTTTTTTAACGTGTGGCAGGTAAGATTTAGTGGAAGATAAACATTCTTTTTAGGCTGTTTTAAACATGAAGTAAGTGGTTTTTTTCTGTTTGTTTTTTTGTTCTCTTTTTTTCATGCATGTGTAAAGAACACATTGATTTTGATGTGGTGACTATCCTGTCCCCCTGCCGTTGGTTAGGCTTTAAACAACAGGAAATGAAACATGAAGTTTTCAGAATGTTTTTCCTGTTAAATCCCTAAAACCATAATGTGCTTAATTCTTAACAGAGCTTCAGAGCGCTTACACACAAAGGACTTAGATTGACATGCACAGGGAAGAACAAAAAAGTATAACCTTACTGACTCGCATTATGAAATCACTTGTTTGGTGCTCTCAGACACAGACCGACACACTCTCTTATACAATGGTGCTCTCAGACACAGACCGACACACTCTCTTATACAGTGGTGCTCTCAGACACAGACCGACACACTCTCTTATACAATGGTGCTCTCAGACACAGACCGACACACTCTCTTATACAGTGGAGCTCTCAGACACAGACAGACACTCTCTTATACAATGGTGCTCTCAGACACAGACCGTCACACTCTCTTATACAATGGTGCTCTCAGACACAGACCGACACACTCTCTTATACAATGGTGCTCTCAGACACAGACAGACACACTCTCTTATACAGTGGTGCTCAGACACAGACCGACACACTCTCTTATACAATGGTGCTCTCAGACACAGACCGACACACTCTCTTATACAATGGTGCTCTCAGACACAGACCGACACACTCTCTTATACAATGGTGCTCTCAGACACAGACCAACATGCTCTCTTATACAATGGTGCTCTCAGACACAGACCGACACACTCTCTTATACAATGGTGCTCTCAGACACAGACCGACACACTCTCTTATACAATGGTGCTCTCAGACACAGACCGACACACTCTCTTATACAATGGTGCTCTCAGACACAGACAGACACACTCTCTTATACAATGGTGCTCTCAGACACAGACCGACACACTCTCTTATACAATGGTGCTCTCAGACACAGACCGACACACTCTCTTTATACAATGGTGCTCTCAGACACAGACCGACACACTCTCTTATACAATGGTGCTCTCAGACACAGACAGACACACTCTCTTATACAGTGGTGCTCTCAGACACAGACAGACACACTCTCTTATACAGTGGCACTCTCAGACACAGACACACTCTCTTATACAATGGTGCTCTCAGACACAGACCGACACACTCTCTTATACAGTGGTGCTCTCAGACACAGACAGACACACTCTCTTATACAATGGTGCTCTCAGACACGGACAGACACACTCTCTTATACAATGGTGCTCTCAGACACAACCGACACACTCTCTTATACAATGGTGCTCTCAGACACAGACCGACACACTCTCTTATACAAAAAGGCATCAGCAGCCGCCAGCTAAGGACAGCCTTCCATACTTCTTTCAACTGTTTTGAGGTATAGAGGATTTGAGTATCAACAGAACAGTGGAGAGACTGAGAGGTTTGTAGAGGATTTGAGAAGTCCATCAAAATATGGAGCAGCCATGTCTTAAATTATAGTGAAACAGATGATGACAATTACCACCACATTTGTGGAGTTGAACTGATGAGACTAACGACCAGTACAACATCAGGATGTCCCCTAGTTGGGAGAGCAGGGAGGTAACCTCCCTTCGTTATGCACATGTGCCAGTTCTGGATCTGGATCATGACATTGAAGGGCCTTGCGGCATAAATTCAGTTATCTCCCTTGCGGCATGAATTCAGTTATCTCCCTTGCGGCATTAAAATTCAGTTATCTCCTTTTGTGGGTTCACACCATTTGGAACTTCCAGAAGTTGATCAGTTTTCTCCTTTTGTGGGTTCACACCATTTGGAACTTCCAGAAGTTGATCAGTTTTTCTCCTTTTGTGGGTTCACACCATTTGGAACTTCCAGAAGTTGATCAGTTTTCTCCTTTTGTGGGTTCACACCATTTGGAACTTCCAGAAGTTGATCAGTTTTCTCCTTTTCCTCTTCGGAGGAGTATGTAGGCTGGAGAGCTTTCCTGGGGCGTAGTGAACATGACGAGGTCGAAGGCCAAACCTCAGTTCTGTAGCAAATGAAAGAAACTGGAACTTGCACTGAAAGGATGTAGATCCAGTCAAAATGAAACGGTCAAACCAACAACAGCAACAAACGCAGCCATTTTGAAAGCTGTGTAGGTGAGGTTGAAAACCTTATAAAATGCAGCCAGAGAGTCTTGGATCTGTCCTGGAGAAATTCCAAACAATCTAAAAGTCCTGTTTAAAAGCCCGTTCTCCTGAAAGAATAAACAACCCTGAACCATTACTAAAGTTCTCAAAAGATTGTCTGCCAAATTAGGAAAAAGAAAACTTGGAATGAAAATCGTAAGGCAATGGCCAATTTAGTGTATTCAGCAAGAAGACAGCTAGGAGAGTAAAACATAAAAAATTGCCAATACAGGCTAGAGCGAGCGACCATTTGAGTATATCATCACAAGGAAAAATAAAAATAATTATCATCTTCAGAAAAATTCTTCAAAAGGATGGTGAAAATCATCATGCTGTCTCTGACTCACACCAAACATACATTGCGTGTGTTGGAAAAAAGTTCAGGTGTAGAAAGGTCACCCTGTTTTCCCATGCAGTGTTTCCCAAGGGTCACCCTGTGGCTCCAGGTACCTCAGCTGAACTGCCTCCATGTGGATATCCCTCCACCCCTTGGGCCCTGGGAATCGCACCTCCACCTTGGATTTGTCTTCCTTCCCACCTGAACTTCAAGCCACTGTAGCGTGAAAACCTCTTGTGTGGACAGGGGGTTAGGGGTCAAGGTAGGGGGGGGGGGGGGGGGGGGGGGGGGGGGGGGGGGGTGCTGACCATCTTGGCCATCGTCCACGCTCTCTTGGGACTGTTTGGTACATGATGCTGCTCGGAGTGTCAGACGACTGTCCTACCCAAGCCAGTGGACTGTCAAATGATTTTGGAATGACCATACTGATTGAAACATTGACGTCACAAAGCTCCTCCTCTTGTTACATGATTGACAGACAATTGAGCCGGTCTAAGTAGTTAAGGGCGTAGCTGATGATAATTCAAAACTGATGCCATTGAATACAGTGGAATTGAAGAGGATTGAGGAGAAGCATCAATCTCGTAAATTTTTTCAGGTGTTCTCAACCAAACTTTGACCCGTGATGGCAAGGAAGACCGGGTCTGGACTGGACTTTGGACGTAAATTCCAGTCAGAATGCCTCCTGAAGGAATCTGTGGTCGCCAACAATGAAGTTGAATTGAAGAGAGCTACCAGTAGGCGTTGTCACTGCTTGAAGGAAAGGAAAGGAATTGATTCATCAACTGGCAAAAGGAAGTGACTAATGTAGAAAGGGCAATTACTCTTGCAGGTTTTGTTAGGGACTGAAGGCATGATCAGCTTCTTGCTCTCACAAATTTTGTTTGAGGGATTCTTGATGTAAAGGCGATGATTCACACCAAGTGGGAATAAGGCATTTGTTTGGACAAATAAGTATGAGAAAGATTTTGACAATTTTTTTTTTCCTGGGATGGATACCTGCAAGACTTCAAACTGCCACCTCAGTGCTCCACATCTTAGAACTCAGATATACCCAAATAACTGATAGGGACATAGAACTTGGAGTCACCCTGGTCAAGCCACCAGGTGGAGCAATAGTGATCAAGTGAACTGAAATAGTCTCTTTTAGTTATTTCAAGTGTGTGAAATCCTGCTGGCGGTGAAGCCATGTGTGCCCTCTTCAAAGCCAACAGCCATGTATACAACACAGAACAGCAGTTGTTTTGAAAGGAACTACCTCTACCATCTTGGTGTCTGATTGTTGATAGTTTTAGGAATGAAGTTCTGTTTCATGCAAATGCAGCAAAACTTGCACTGTTTTTCTTTTTGGTGTGTGCTGAATGGGTAGATGGTTAATCATCTTGCTTGCTCTGCACAACACATTTCATTCAGTAAAATGCTTCTTCTGATGTGGCCCATTGCGGTCGGCTGGGCTATAAGCAACATTATCTTATCTTATCTTCTTCTAAAAAGTGAATTTTCATTGGTTGACGGGGACAAATTAGCCAGGAAAGCAGAATTTGCAGGCATTAACGAGGTTATTGCATTGCAGAGGTTCTCTTCCTCCCTATCTCTTTCAGTTGGAAGGGGGAGTTTTACCATGGGTGTGAGTTGTGGGAATGCGACTGTTTTTAATGTCACCATGAAGGTAGCCGCATTCCATGTGTGGAGAGGATGTCTAAGCAGGACACCAGTGTGCATGTGGTGGTTTCTGTTCATCCTCCCTACTGGCACACGATAAGCTGATTGTCTGAGATTGATTGAATGGGTTGTAATATACCTGCAAGATTTTTTTTTTTCTTTTTTTGCACATGTTCATGAACAAAACCAGGGTATAGCCTTTTTGGAGGAACTAACAGAAATTCATATGAAACAGACATCACTGTTCAAAGTCTGGCATGTGTGGAGGCGCTACGTGTACCATGACTTTGATTGTGAACAGGAACAGGAACTGTACCCACGACGGAACCCTCTGTCCTCAGCCCTGTCATCATCATCCCCATTGTGGTGGCCATGTTCATCATCGTCATCATCTGCCTTCTGGCCATCTTCATCCGGCGCTGTCGGCGCCTGTCATGTCAGGCCAGGCAGGCCAGGCAGCAGCAGCAGCGCGTCTCCACAGTCAGCGGTTCTGTCAGTCGCCAGCAAAGACGTGAGTGGCTCTCTGTGTGACCTGTGCTTGTCCATTGTTCCAGCCATTCCTCTGTTAAGGGTTTATGCCAGATGCAAGTTAGAGATGTTACATGCGCTGGAATTAGAAATCATGAATAGGTTCAAAGGGCAGGAGTGGAACTGAACAAGTAGCAGGGGATTTTAGTTTGTTACAGGAAACCTTTTTTTTCTGGATGTCTTGAACATGATTGCTGATACACATTACTGTCTTTTCTTCATACTTCTCCATCCAAACAAGTGCCGTATCTCCATTAGACAGGGAGCAATGAACAATGCCATGCATCAGATTCCAATAAAAAAGATGAACAATGGACAGCGGGTAGCTAAACCTTCCCTTTAACCGCCAAGCCAACAGGCGTAACATTTGCACCTTGAGTGATTGAAATAAGTTTTTTTCCTTTTCCTCGGCAAGGAAGCACGTCTCTCGACTTGACTTCTCTTATGCTCCATTGGGATCCCCGAGACTTAGCTGGTGCCCAGTGTGGAGCTTACTCTTGGTCCTGGAGTATTTGGCCTCTGGTGACTTCCAGCCCATTGTGGAATGCTCTGTTAGGAACCTCACATTGCTTTTAGTCACGCAGGGTTAGTAAAGTCCATGCCCTCTCCAGGAACCCACAGTCCTTGAAGTGGCACGATGATGGCTCAGTCATCTTGTCCTCATGCCCATCTTTCCTGGACAAAACCGTGAAGCCTGGTGAGCGGACTTGACCATAACCTCAACTCCGCTGGTCACTTCGTCGCATATATCCAGGCCCAGACGATGGAAAGTGGAGCAGGTATAATCTCAACTCTGCTGGCCGCTTCGTCGCATATATCCAGGCCCAGACGATGGAAGGTGGAGCAGGTATAATCTCAACTCTGCTGGCCACTTCGTCGCATATATCCAGGCCCAGACAGTGGAAGGTGGAGCAGGTAAACTGTCCTGTCAGAGCACTGAAGGATTGTCTTCAGAGGACAGAGTCAGGCTTCTGTGACACGTGCCTGTGCCATGACAAGCTAGGTGCCACTGTTTTCAATCAAGGGTGCCATGTCATGAAATCACTAAGGGAGATAACTCCGGTTGGCTTTGTTGTTAAAGGACAGCGTTAGCTCCCTGTTCTCCAGTTGTATCTTTTTTTTAATGGGAATCCTTAGGCATGGCCTTGTTCCGCACAAGGCATTTGTTTGAACAGGTAAGTATATCATAAACCTACTTTTCATTATAAAATTCCTTTTAGTTTCAGCCCTTTTTTTGTTCTCTGTCATCTTCTGTGCCACTTGTGTGGCATCACCCCCGTGCAGCTCTTTCCAGTCTTCCATCCACAGCCACAAACTGGCTTGTCCAGACGCAGCCCTGGCGCTGGCAATCCACAGGGAGCAGTCAGTGTCAAGTAGTCAAGAGGCAACCTACTAGAGGAGACCCTGCTCTGCTGCTGAGTCACTACGGTGGTGTTCAGTGATGCATGTTCTGATCCTACATATGCAGGATGCTACCTGTTAAGCTTCCCACTGATGACAACGGCAGTGTGAGTAAGGCCCCCCCCCCCCCTCCCGTTCACCTCCTCCAGAGGGCACCACCATGTCCATCCAACAGTCCCCATGAACTTGCCAGTGCTGGCGACCTTGACACGACCTCGTCAAAGATACAAATTTGAAGAGGAAATCAAAACTGAGGTGACTATGAGAGCAGGGCATGAAGGACCACAGCATTGGAGACTCTCGCCCTACCCCCCCCCCCCACCCCACTCCCTTCCCCCACTCATGTGCTGGTCAATGTTGACAATATTAGATTTCTGTTATCATCCACATCTCAGACATCAGGCCACTGGACATGCATCACCCAAAGTCTCATCTGCTGTAGCCCACTGTGATGTCACTCCCTTTCTTCTGTCTCATCTGCTGTGGCCCACTGTGATGTCACTCCCTTTCTTCTGTCTCATCTACTGTGACCCACTGTGATGTCACTCCCTTTCTTCTGTCTCATCTGCTGTGGCCCACTGTGATGTCACTCCCTTTCTTCTGTCTCATCTGCTGTGGCCCACTGTGATGTCACTCTCCCTTTTTTCTGTCTCATCTGCTGTGACCCACTGTGATGTCACTCCCTTTCTTCTGTCTCATCTGCTGTGGCCCACTGTGATACTCCCTTTCTTCTGTCTCATCTGCTGTGGCCCACTGTGATGTCACTCCCTTTCTTCTGTCTCATCTGCTGTGGCCCACTGTGATACTCCCTTTCTTCTGTCTCATCTGCTGTGGCCCACTGTGATGTCACTCCCTTTCTTCTGTCTCATCTGCTGTGACCCACTGTGATGTCACTCCCTTTCTTCTGTCTCATCTGCTGTGACCCACTGTGATGTCACTCCCTTTCTTCTGTCTCATCTGCTGTGGCCCACTGTGATACTCCCTTTCTTCTGTCTCATCTGCTGTGGCCCACTGTGATACCCCCTTTCTTCTGTCTCATCTGCTGTGACCCACTGTGATGTCACTCCCTTTCTTCTGTCTCATCTGCTGTGACCCACTGTGATGTCACTCCCTTTCTTCTGTCTCATCTGCTGTGGCCCACTGTGATACTCCCTTTCTTCTGTCTCATCTGCTGTGGCCCACTGTGATACACCCTTTCTTCTGTCTCATCTGCTGTGGCCCACTGTGATGTCACTTCCTTTCTTCTGTCTCATCTGCTGTGGCCCACTGTGATACTCCCTTTCTTCTGTCTCATCTGCTGTGGCCCACCCACTGTGATGTTGCTCCCTTTCTTCTGTCTCATCTGCTGTGACCCACTGTGATACTTCCTTTCTTCTGTCTCATCTGCTGTGGCCCACCATGGCATGACTCCACAGTTTCTGGCTACATTATACACAGCCACACCCAGGCCACTTCTGCTGCAGCCCCACCAACAGCTGTCTATGGCGAAGGGGAGCAGTCAATATTAGGCAGCTAAGGGCCACCTGCGAGAGGATCTGCTGCACTGGTGATCAGGCACTTAAAGGGTGGTCAGTGGGGCTCCCAGTTTTAGGTTTGGACGTGGAAAATCCTGGTTGATGAATGTTTGCTGCGTGTGTCTGTGTGCCATACAGGTCACAACAGAAGACGAGGTGAGCGGAGGGCGAATGGGTCTGCTGATCAGAATCATCTTCACGACCCGCCACCCAGCTACGAAGACGTGCTGAACGCCACTCCTATCGGATACCTCAACTTGGTGAGTGTGCCTGGACATGGCAAAAACAGTAGGAATGAACATTTGTCAACCAGTGTAGACCTCAGTAATGGACAGGAAGCTGTTGATTACAAATGACCAGAAGCAGAGGTACGATCCAGTAGTTTATGTGTGAATGAATGCTCATTGCAGAAATAGTGGAATGAGCAGGAAAAGGCTATAGGGGGTGGTTGAGCACTGTTTCGATCATTTCAGATCAAATGGTTTTTCTTTTTGTGGGTTGGTGGGGTGGGAGGGATGGAGTGGTAGCCTAGTCTGCATCCATGAAAGATTGGTGTAGCTTTCCTCCTTGTGCAGATGGCCCAGTAGGATTTTTTTGCATCATTTTTTTTTTCCAGTTTTTTTTACACCTTTGACTTGTTTGTGTAACAAGATGAGTCTTTTTTTTCAGCTGTCTTTGTTTGATATGCGAGTTAAAAAGGGAAAATGGAATGATCCCTTGCTGAGTGATACTGTCTGCACAGGAGACAAACAACTGTTGCTGGAACATGGCAGAAACCTGTGCAGAGCAAGTTAGGATTCTGGACATAGAAATAGTTTTGTTGCAAGGCATGCCCAGATTTTGTGATCACACGAACAAACATACTTCAGAAATGTGTTCATTATAGTGCTGTAGGACAGAACATGATGTCTTGTGCTTTCAGAGAAGCAGTGTAGAGTGTAGTCTTCCTCACAACACATTTATCGCTGGATACCTGGGTTGCATACCTTCCTCCAGTCCTACCCCACCACCCCTCACCCTGACATGCTCCCCCTCCCTTCTCATGACCATTCTGAGTTTGTTTTCATTTCCCGAACAGAGTGGATTCCTTCTGAACGTTGGGAGGGACGTTATAGATGAACTAAGTACAGTCTGTACATGGGACCTTGGTTTAGTGTCCGCTGCAGAGGTTTTGTCTCAGACCATTTAACATCCAGTGGAGAGAGGGAGGAAAACCTGTGCTGTACAAGACTCGGACCTCCATAACCCAAGATTTCTTTCTTCCTAGCTGATGACATTTATCCATTAGTCCACCTGTCTGTGTGGTAGTATTGTCAGATACGTGTGCAGGGAACGTATGGCATGGAAGGCTAACGTTCCCCATGTCCGTTCCCTGTCTTGTGACTGGAAACCATTTTGTACTGAACTGCAGAAAAGCAGCAGTGTGCTGTGTGTGATGGCCATGAGTGGCAGTGGTTGAGAACAGACCTGACTGGCAGACTGCAGGCATTCAGCCGCTGTATGCTGCTGATGTGGTAAGTGAAAGGCACGGAGGCATGTGGATGCAACCCCGACGACCTTGTTAGCCCAGTTTGGGAATGTGCTCTTCGCCTGGTGGACATTTGACCTTTGTGTGTGCATCAGAGCATGCAGGTTTGTGTTTTCATGGTGTTCTGCATGGCTGCATCTGCTGGTGCATGTGTGACAAGTGGACTGCAGGACTTGTTGGCAACCAGGAGGGGAAGTGTAACGCCCTTGTTCATGGTAGATGCTAAGATGGTTGTGACTACTGGATTAGTTTGGTATCTGCTTTGCATCCATGTCGGACTTCCATTTTTGTGCGTGTGTGTTTTTCCTGCATGGTTGTCAATGTTCTGTTGTCTTCATCTGTGTCTATCTTCGTCTGTTTCAGGTCTGTTATCTCTGTCTCTGTCTCTCAGTGACTCTCTTGCACATCATCTCTTTCACTTAGTCCATCTCGGGTCCATTTTCTGCACGTTGGCCCCACCCCCCACCCCTCTCTCTCGCTTGCTCCTCTGTCTCTATACCTCTGTCTTATGGCTCACATTTTGTCTGTATGCTGGTTTAGGTAGAAAGGTAAGATTGTGTTGTGCTTGTTTGCTGTTTTAGGTAGATAGGTAAGATTGTGTTGTGTCTGCTGGTTAAGGCACATAGGTAAGATTGTGTTGTGTCTGTTTGCTGGTTAAGGCACATAGGTAAGATTATGTTGTGTCTGTTTGCTGGTTTAGGTAGATAGGTAAGATTGTGTTGTGTCTGTTTGCTGGTTAAGGCATATAGGTAAGATTGTGTTGTATCTGTTTGCTGGTTAAGGCACATAGGTAAGATTATGTTGTGTCTGTTTGCTGGTTTAGGTAGATAGGTAAGATTGTGTTGTGTCTGTTTGCTGGTTAAGGCATATAGGTAAGATTGTGTTGTGTCTGTTTGCTGGTTAAGGCATATAGGTAAGATTGTGTTGTGTCTGTTTGCTGGTTAAGGCATATAGGTAAGATTGTGTTGTGTCTGTTTGCTGGTTAAGGCATATAGGTAAGATTGTGTTGTGTCAGTTTGCTGGTTAAGGCACATAGGTAAGATTGTGTTGTGTCTGTTTGCTGGTTAAGGCACATAGGTAAGATTGTGTTGTGTCAGTTTGCTGGTTAAGGCACATAGGTAAGATTGTGTTGTGTCTGTTTGCTGGTTAAGGCATATAGGTAAGATTGTGTTGTGTCTGTTTGCTGGTTAAGGCACGTAGGTAAGATTGTGTTGTGCCTGTTTGCTGGTTTAGGTAGATAGGTAAGATTGATGGAGTAAGTGGAAAGGTTAGGGTAGAAGGAGGTAAGTTTTTCCAACCAGTACCTAACTCCGATTTGCCACAGCTTGAACTGAAAAATGTCAACAACTTTAACTCACTCCATGCCATAGGTTTTTCCTCTTGCTAAACTTTGCAAACCATGGGTTTGTACAGGGTAGGAAAAAAATGCTCATAATTATAAATGATCAAACAGACACTTGAAATTTAGTGAGTGCATGCAATGCATATTAGTGTATATTTGAACACAAAAATCTCTGTTCTTAAGTTTTGTACCCAATACGTCACATGGACTGCACAAATTTTCAAAATCCGAATCCGCATCTGCGGGTATTGGCATCATACGCTTCATTGTACAATGTCCGCATTTGCAGACAAAAGAAACGAGTGAGTTAAATATTTGGGTAGCACTATCTCGAAGGATGGCTTTCTGGACGGGGAAATAGCAGACAGAATCATCAAAGCAAGTCAAACGCTGGAACGACTACACAGCAAAGTTGTTAATCACCACAGTGTCATAGTGAGCACCAAGCTAAAAGTGTATAGTGCTGCTGTTCTCCTGTCTTTTCTGTACAGTTGCTGTTTACAAAAGACATTGAACTAGAGGAGTGTTCTCATCAATGGGCCTTACGATCCATCCTTTGAATCTGGTGGCAAGACGTGGTAACCAGCACTGAAGTTCTGCACAAGGCAAAGTCCGTCTCTGTTGAGGCATTGACCCTCAAGTCGCAGTTAAACAGGTCTGGTGTAACCAGCACTGAAGTTCTGCACAAGGCAAAGTCCGTCTCTGTTGAGGCATTGACCCTCAAGTCGCAGTTAAACAGGTCTGGTGTAACCAGCACTGAAGTTCTGCACAAGGCAAAGTCCGTCTCTGTTGAGGCATTGACCCTCAAGTCGCAGTTAAACAGGTCTGGCCACATTAGAATGGAGGACTGCCGGATTCCAAAGCTGCTGACGTTTGGGGAGCTAAGCCAGTGTTACAGAAAGAGAGGCCACCCACACAAATGCTGCGAAGATAGTCTGAAAGACAGCCTGCAGTGGTACAGTATCTGCCCTGCTGATCTTGTGATGACAGCTACAGACAGAGCACGCTGACGTGCTGTCACAAGAAAAGCACCAGAAACCTCTGAAGAGGCGTGTCACCTCGAAGCCCAGGCAGCAGGAGAGCATTGCCACCAAGCAGAGATCACACAGCATCAACAGCAGACCGCCAGTGTCCTGTCTGCTCCTGACTGCAGGTCGTGACTAGGACGACAGAGCCACTCCTGTAGGCACTGGTAACTGCGCAGATATGGACCACCATGATGATTGGTTGATGACAGGAAAACAGAACGCACTGACCACAGTAAAGTGTTAGTGTTTGGTTGATGACAGGAAAACAAACGCACTGACCACAGTAAAGTGTTAGTGATTGGCTGATGGTAGAACAAAATGCACTGACCACAGTAAAGTGTTAGTGATTGGCTGATGGCAGAACAAAATGCACTGACCACAGTAAAGTGTTAGTGATTGGCTGATGGTAGAACAAAATATACAGACTGCAATAAAGTGTTGGTGATTGGTTGATGACAGAAGAACAAAACGTACCACAGTTAAGTGTTAGCGATTGGTTGATGAAAGAAGGACAAAACGTACCAACCACAGTAAAGTGTTAGTGATTGGTTGATGAAAGAAGGACAAAACGTACCAACCACAGTAAAGTGTTAGTGATTGGTTGATGACGGTACAAAACGTACTGACTACAGTAAAGTGTTTGTGATTGGCTTGTGGTAGAACAGGTTTGTATTTCAATGTTTGTGGATATGAATGCTAATTTGGAGTTGTTGATTTTTTTTCTTTAGTTAAATGAAAGTGCATGATGTGTTGTATGTTCATTCCGCTCATGCTTGATTTGTGAGTGGGATAAAATGTATGAGGCATGTATGTGTGCGCATATATATATTCTCTGTGAGAGAGAGAGAGAGAAAGAATGTGTGTGTGCGCACGTGCGTCTACATGTTCACATGCATGTGTGAGTTTGTGTGTGTCTCTGCGTGTTTGTGTGCATGCTTGAAAATGCATTCTTTTCAAGATGGTGATTTATTGTCCTTATTGAAACTGTAAATGAGTAATGCTGACAAAGATAAGGGTAGTATTTAGAGGGAAGTGGGAATATTAGAATTCTGTAAAATTCAGAAAGGAAATGGAACAGAAATATTAATGAAGAAGAGACTGAAAGCACATAGTATTAAGTGTAATAATCTCTCTGTTCATATCACAATAGAATCATAACACACACACACACACACACACACACACACACACACACACACACACACCAAGAATTAAAATATCTTTACAAAAGAAAATGAAAAAAAGGTGCTAGTTGTGGTCCATGTACATATCGAAGTAAACACTGAACTTGAAGTTATATTGCTAATCAGGAATCAATGTTGCTTCATAGCCTGATATATGGGTCATATGTTAAAAGTTTAGCAGACTTGCACAAAATGAACAAAGATTCAAACTGTACATGATTAATAGTTTGTGTTTATATTTCCATCGTCCAAATACATTTTTTTCCATATGTAGTGCTTGTGAATTTTTTCAGTTGAAAAATTTATTTCACTAAATTTTAGAATGGAATAAGTGTAAAAGGTGCGCATACTTACTGTAGAATGCTTGTGCTGCCGATCAGATAATTTTGTCAGAGTAATGTTTCCATAGTTATGGATTTTGTCTGTGGTGGATTGTTCACCTCTGAGAAAGTTTATTGCATCTCCAAAAATGAGGATTGCCTTTGTTCCACCATTTTTTTTGGAGAAGGAGCCATATCTGATCTGCCTGAAAACAACAGTGTCAAAAAGAAAACTCCAGTTTCTGTTCTGTGGGAAGGAGCCATCTTTGATCTGTCTAAAAATGACACCACCAAAGAGAAAACTCCTGTTTCTGTTGTGTGGGAAAGAGCCAATTCTAATCTGTCTGAAAATCACACCGTCAAAGAGAAAACTGTTTCTGTTGTGTGGGAAAGAGCCAATTGTAATCTGTCTGAAAATGACACCGTCAAAGAGAAAGCTGTTTCTGTTCTGTGGGAAAGAGCCAATTCTAATCTGTCTGAAAATCACACTGTCAAAGAGAAAGCTGTTTCTGTTCTGTGGGAAAGAGCCAATTCTAATCTGTCTGAAAATCACACTGTCAAAGAGAAAGCTGTTTCTGTTGTGTGGGAAAGAGCCAATTGTAATCTGTCTAAAAATCACTCTGTCAAAGAGAAAGCTGTTTCTGTTGTGTGGGAAAGAGCCAATTCTAATCTGTCTGAAAATCACTCTGTCAAAGAGGAAACTGTTTCTGTTGTGTGGGAAAAAGCCAATTGTAATCTGTCTGAAAATCACTCTGTCAAAGAGAAAGCTGTTTCTGTTGTGTGGGAAAGAGCCAATTGTAATCTGTCTGAAAATCACACTGTCAAAGAGGAAACTGTTTCTGTTGTGTGGGAAAGAGCCAATTGTAATCTGTCTGAAAATCACACTGTCAAAGAGGAAACTGTTTCTGTTGTGTGGGAAAAAGCCAATTGTAATCTGTCTGAAAATCACTCTGTCAAAGAGGAAACTGTTTCTGTTGTGTGGGAAAGAGCCAATTGTAATCTGTCTGAAAATCACTCTGTCAAAGAGGAAACTGTTTCTGTTGTGTGGGAAAAAGCCAATTGTAATCTGTCTGAAAATCACTCTGTCAAAGAGGAAACTGTTTCTGTTGTGTGGGAAAAAGCCAATTGTAATCTGTCTGAAAATCACTCTGTCAAAGAGAAAGCTGTTTCTGTTCTGTGGGAAAGAGCCAATTCTAATCTGTCTGAAAATCACACTGTCAAAGAGAAAGCTGTTTCTGTTGTGTGGGAAAGAGCCAATTGTAATCTGTCTAAAAATCACTCTGTCAAAGAGAAAGCTGTTTCTGTTGTGTGGGAAAGAGCCAATTCTAATCTGTCTGAAAATCACTCTGTCAAAGAGGAAACTGTTTCTGTTGTGTGGGAAAAAGCCAATTGTAATCTGTCTGAAAATCACTCTGTCAAAGAGAAAGCTGTTTCTGTTGTGTGGGAAAGAGCCAATTGTAATCTGTCTGAAAATCACACTGTCAAAGAGGAAACTGTTTCTGTTGTGTGGGAAAGAGCCAATTGTAATCTGTCTGAAATCACACTGTCAAAGAGGAAACTGTTTCTGTTGTGTGGGAAAAAGCCAATTGTAATCTGTCTGAAAATCACTCTGTCAAAGAGGAAACTGTTTCTGTTGTGTGGGAAAGAGCCAATTGTAATCTGTCTGAAAATCACTCTGTCAAAGAGGAAACTGTTTCTGTTGTGTGGGAAAAAGCCAATTGTAATCTGTCTGAAAATCACTCTGTCAAAGAGGAAACTGTTTCTGTTGTGTGGGAAAAAGCCAATTGTAATCTGTCTGAAAATCACTCTGTCAAAGAGGAAACTGCAATTTCCGCTCTGTGGGACACACTGCCCAGTGAAATGGTCAAACTAATGACCTGGGAATTCTCCCTCAGATGGAAGATCTCTCTCTCACTCACTCTCTCTCTCTGTGTCTCTTCTCTGCCTCTGTCTCTCTCTCTCTCTCTCTCTCTCTCTCTCTCTCTCTCTCTCTCTCTCTCTCTCTCTATATATATATATATATATATATATATGTACACACACACACACATGTATGCTGAAGTTATAACAGTTGGTTTTTTTTTTGGAGTAGGGGAAGGAGGACAAGGAGAGATATATGAATTGAAACTCGGCACAATTTTATTCAGATTGCGTGACTGTAGGAGAAGTGAACAGCTACAGTGGATCAATTCAGTGAAAGATGAATCCCCAGCATAGGTGGTTGTGTGTGAGCCGCTTTGCATGAGGCAAGTCAGTAGACAGGCACACTGTCATTCACCTGGCAGTGTGGCAGGCTGGCACAGAGCGAGTCGAGATGGGAGGCACTGCTTAGATCATTCAGTTTTCGACAGTAACTAATACTGGCGCATGGAGTGGGATTGTTAGTGGACAGGAACACTGTAGTGGGATGCTTCAGTATGTCCAGCAGTACTGTAACCATCTGTTTGCCATGCAGCCATTCAGCATCATGATGGCGAAGATCTGTTGACACCAGTCAAGAAAAATAAACTCCATTGCTGTGGCCGTGTAACAAATTTGATGGCCTTGCTGAAACAATCCTCCAAGGATCTGTTGAAGGAGGGAGGTGGAAGGGGCTGGACAGAAAAATGGAGGGACAGCATTGCAGAGTGGACAGGGACACTGTAGAAACCCAGGCCCTGGCACACCACTGACAGACCTGGAGGAACTGGGGCTCCGTTCTTTACTGTGCTGCCCCAGTGACTCTCCGTGGTGTGAAGGGGAAAGGAGCAGACTGTTGG
Source organism: Conus ventricosus (assembly GCA_018398815.1). Classification (NCBI taxonomy): domain Eukaryota; kingdom Metazoa; phylum Mollusca; class Gastropoda; order Neogastropoda; family Conidae; genus Conus; species Conus ventricosus. The sequence goes on along the minus strand of CM031609.1, from coordinate 6,722,929 downwards.
TGATACTAACATGGAAGACATCTGCATTGTTATCTTTTCTATCCATCGCTACTTTATGCAATACCTGTGTCCAATAACTGTTTGAAATGGCACAAAGTTATTGGACTTCACACTTCACTGGTGTTTGTTGCCCAAATTGATGCAGCATGGCTTCCAACTCACCTGAGATTTGGGGACTGGGGGCTGCCCTTTTTATAGCAGGGATATTCTGAATTTGCTGATTTTTTTTCTTCAGTTGCAAGAATTTTTTAATTTAATCAGTCTTGCAGGGTGTCTGATTTAGTTTGTCTTACTGGTGTTGCCGTGATGTCATGATTTTCTTTCCACTGTTGTATGTTAGGGATGTTCAGACTTTGCCACTCTTGGTTCTGTTCCAGAAAGTTTTGGTTGTGGCCAGTGTTTCTGTGGGTGTAGGATGTTTGACATGACGTGTCTGTCTTTTGTTGCAGGGCTATATGGACCATCCTAACCCCACAACAGGACTCATTCAGCCACCGAGCTATGATGAAGCCATGAGCCCCACCACTCAGGGCCCCACACTGGCATTCCCTGTTGGAGAGCCTCAGGATGAATCCAGCGACTCCAGCCTGCCGGAAACCGTCCAGCGCTCTCTGTCTTCATCCTACTCCAGTGATGACACTCAGAGAGGTGTGGCAGACCAGCACCAGCGTCGCCAGGCGGTGTCGTCCTCCTCTTCAGATTCATCCAATGACAGGGAAGGTTTGGGAGGGGAGGGTGTGGACAGAAGAGGAAGAAGAGTCAGTGATGGTCAGAGAGACAGACAGGACGTCAGGCAGCCTGAAGGCAGCCAGAGGAGCACCGCTCCTGGTGTGGCTAAACCTGAAGACAGTCAGGTCCTGTGCCTGTCTGTCCCTCTGCTGTTATCGCCCACAACAAAGTGGTCATACCCCAGGACAAGCCTGGAGATGGGCAGGACAATGAGGATCGTGCCCCTGCTGTCATTATGCAGAGCTCAGCTGCAGCCAGCACAGCGCAGTCCCTGCCAGGGCCACAGAGTGAGGGTCAGCCATCTTTGGTGTGCCAGGTGGAAGCCTCTCCCATAATTTCCCCGCCATCTGCTTCCCCACCTGCTTCCCACAAGGGACATGGGGCACATGCCAGGTATGAGGACGATGAGGAAGGAGCATCTTCAGCTCGTTCAGGTGCTGCGTGCTTGCTGTCCCCTGCTCACTCTGCTCATGATTCACGGACACAGCCAAGATGCACAGCCATGGAGGGTGAACCCTTTGCTCATCAGCGTGAGGATTCATCATCTTCACGAGAAGCTCAAGGCAGGCCTAGTCCAGGTCGAAGAGTTCCTCCCTATGTCTTGAAAGCCAGGAATCCATCTTCTCACATGTTGATGAAACATCTCAGCAGATCCATGAACGACCTAGACCATCAGTCTTCTGACAGCAGAAGCCATCACCAGCATGGCTCCATGCCTCTCCGGGAGTTCAGCCGCTCCATGCACAACATTCTGGAAGCTGACTCTGGAGCACATCACAGAGGGAGGGACCACCATCCTTCTGAACGTCACAGATATTATCATGATCAAAGCCAAACATTGCGAACTTCAAGGGGAATGTTGAACAATGCGGGCCAACCAGAAGGAAGAAATAGTTTCTTTCCACCTGATGGACAAGCCAGAAGAGCAAGATCAGCAGACATGACAGACCAAAGCCACGTCCACCCTGACACACTCCAGAGGGACAGACCTTTACACAAGGCAGGAGAAGGAGCCAGCCCCTCAACCACCAGACCCAAACCCAAGCCCAAACCTCGACGTTTTCAGCAAGCAGGGAAAGAACTCGCCCAGAACCTAAACAGAGACAGCTGTCAGGAGGTCCTAGGTATCCTGACCAGGCCGGCAACAGGGACGTCCCCAGCACTGACAGGAGCCAGCTTCCTGAGGAACACAGGCCTGGCAGGCAGAGAAACTCATGGGGTAAGAATGTTGACAGCCTGAACTTTCCCAGAGCGGATCAACGAAGAGCTGGTAGTTCAGATGGATGCCAGCAGCTTGAAGCAGGACATCCCCATGAGAACAAGAATGGTAACAGACAGACCACACCTGGGTATCAAGAGCGAGAAGACCCTCGTCGGGCAAAGACCAACAGACCTCCTGCACCCCCAAGGCCTGATAGAGCTTCAAGGTCCTCCGCCAGCAGAGGTCATGACCTGCCTAAGCCCGATACCACGGGCAGCGGCAACAACCGCAACGGATACAATTTCAGCAGAGAGCCGCCTCCTTCAGGCTCATCCCACAGCCAGAAAAGTAGTCCACCGTACCGACATGCTGATCCGCCACCTTATCGACCCAGAGATCCCAGCGGACCTTCCAGACCAGCGCCTCTCCACAGTCCTACCAGACATGCACAGCCATCACCGCCATCAGACCGCGGCAAGGCTGACACAGGTTCATTCAGCCCACCAGAGCGGGCGCCCAGACGCAGTCCACCAGCACGCTTTGGCCAGGTGCCCAGGTCTGCAGGACCCGTCCCAAGGATGGGGGCCCAGTGGCTGCCCAGGTCTGAGCAGCACAGCATGGGGGTGCACGGCCGTGACCCTGGCCAAGGGAACATGGCCGGGAGCTCCCGTGCTGAGGGTGGTGATGGTCCCATGACTCCTCACAGACCTGCCAGGCCGCATGCCACCACACCGGACGGCTCGATGGTGGTGACCTCCCCTGAGACTGCAGGGTCAGGAGCATCCGCCCGTACCTGTCTCTTCAGTTGGATGGACTGGATGGGGACGGTGTGGAAGATGTTTACGTTTAATGTGTTGTATGGGAAATGTTTGCCAGACTTTTCCCTCAGCAGGAAGACATTGTTTGTTATTGTGGCCAAGCAAACGTATGGCTAACATTTCCTTCTTGCCGGAGGACTTTTTTTAACATTTGACTCTTGCCAGGCAATCATTGCAGACTTTCCCAGTGCGAGATGGCAACATGTTTGACTGTTGCGGGGCAAACACACAGCAAACCTTTCCTTTTGTAGGAGGGCAACATGTTTGACTGTTGCTAGGCAAACAGACGCTGCAAACCTTTCCTTCTACAGGATGGCAACATGTTTGACTGTTGCTAGGCAAACAGACGCTGCAAACCTTTCCTTCTACAGGATGGCAACATTGTTGTCGGGCAAACGTATTGTAGGTGCTTCCTGTCACAGGAGAACATTTAGGTTTGAGCGTTGCCACCAAACACACGGCAAATGCTTCCTTCTAAACATGATTTTCAATCTTGTCTCTGAACCCATATATCATTGAGAAAGATCTGTGTATGTCATTCCCACACCATCCCTTTCCTCGCTACAGATAAACAATATGTATGGGGTTGTGAGCATATTCTAAAACCATTTATCATAAATTGCCACAGTATCTTTCTTGTATTTTCTGACAGTATGCATGAGGTTGTGAACATATTCTTGTGGTGTATATGTCATGAACTGCCGTGTTAGCTTTGTTTTATTCTTGATTTGCTAAATCGTGTTCTTAAATGATAGAAAGTTTTGTGCCACATTATCTTTCTTTTGTTCTTGCATCGCTAAATCGTGTTCTTAAATGACAGAAAGTTTTGTGCCACATTATCTTTCTTTTGTTCTTGCTTCGCTAAATCATGTTCTTAAATGATAGAAAGTTTTGTGCCACATTTTCTTTCTTTTATTCTAGCTTTGCTAAATCATGTTCTTAAATGATAGAAAGTTTTGGTTACCTGCACTTGTTTTCATTCACCATTCAGTTATACCTTATAATGATTGAACCAAGTATCAATGACTACCATTCCAAGATTGTTAGCAGACAATGTTCAAAGAACCAGAACGTAACTAGACAGCTGAAAATTTTTTATGATTTCCTGCAAATAATCACACATGCACGCACACACACTCACACACACACACACACACACACACACACACACACACACACATACAACATTTTTGTGCAACCATATACACAGGCACACACACACACGCACACGCACATGCACGCACGCGTACACACACACACACACACACATACACACACAAACTATTTACACTGGTACTCACACATTTGGCCCTTGCCCACTCATCCATGCACACACATATACACACACACACACACAAGAACACTCGCCACACTCGCACATGCAATGATAATAACATCATGTGGGCATGCAAGGACTGACCAGCGCGTTGGGCTAACGCATAGGGTCAGACATCTCTAATCGGGTCAGACATCTCTAATCGGGTCAGACATCTCGTAAGCCGTAGTCATGAGACCCTCTTCTTAAATTCTCTCATCTTGGTCGTTAATTTTTTTATCATGTGCAGTGTGGTCTTGAAACTTAAGGGAGGGGGTGTAGAGTCTATGGACTAGTCCGCACGCAGCGACGCGTCCTTGATGGAACTGACACTGACTGTTGGTCATGGTTCAGCTGTGGCAAGCCTTCACTGATCACATGACTTGTTACTGACAAGTCACACACCTTGAACCTTGACTAACAATGTGAGTCAAGGTTCAAGGTGTGTGTGTGGGGGGGGGGGGGGGGGGGGTGGTGAATGAGAGAGAGATGCGTACAAAGCTGTGTTTAGTGATGGGGTATTGTGCCTGAATCTGCTCCATACTGTTACTTCATGAATGAAAATCATACACTGCTTGTTGAAGACAGCAGAGAGTGTATTGTCGTCACGGGCTGTGGGTCAGCTGATTGAAGACAGCAGAGAGTGTATTGTCGTCACGGGCTGTGGGGTCAGCTGATTGAAGACAGCAGAGAGTGTGTTGTCGTCACGGGCTGTGGGGTCAGCTGATTGAAGACAGCAGAGAGTGTGTTGTCGTCACGGGCTGTGGGGTCAGCTGATTGAAGACAGCAGAGAGTGTATTGTCGTCACGGGCTGTGGGGTCAGCTGATTGAAGACAGCAGAGAGTGTATTGTCGTCACGGGCTGTGGGGCCAGCTGATGGAGATTTGAGTGCTTCAGTCACATGACACTGATAGGGGTGTCATCAGAGAGATTTCACTGGTGGTCAACTAGGCCAGCTTGATGGGTACTGGACTTTTCAGTGATGGGGTCATGGTCTTTAATTGTGACGTACCTTTGAGTCGAATAATGTGTAAAAGAAAGAAGTCAGGATACATGATTCAACATCTGACCAGGCTGATGTAGAATCCAACCAGGGAGGATCTAAACCTCGACCAGTGTAGAGTGTGGTGAAGACAGTACACATTGTAGGACTGGAAAAGATGCTTCAGTCCAAATGAAAGGAGAGTGTCAGGTTCTGCTTGAAAATGACATTTACAGGCTATCTTGATCGTCGTCATCAGCGTCCCTGTCCCATGCATCCAGGAGTGACGTTCCTTCCTTTCGTTCCCATTGTGCACAGAGGGGATTGTCAGTGCTGCCTGTGGCAGTGCAGTGCCGAACTGTAGCATGGCTCCATCTGACCCACACATGACTAAGTGAGAGAGCGTGTAGCATGGCTCCATCTGACCCACACATAACTAAGTGAGAGAGCGTGTAGCATAGCTCCATCTGACCCACACATGACTAAGTGAGAGAGCGTGCACTCCAGAGAGAGAACAACAAGGGCGCTGAGAGAGAGAGAGAGAGAGAGAGAGGACAGAGCGCTGAGAGAAAAAGTGTCAGCAGAGAAAAGTGTTGGTTGATAATTTAGATGTTGAAGCTAACTCAGCCTGATGTTAGTGATGACCAACCAAACTGTATCATTCATGAAAGACACTGCTCCATATAAAATCCCATGTCAAGATCGGTTCATGTTTATACATTAGCTGTGTGATCTGCAAGCAGCTGACCAGTTCTTTCTGCTGGGGGCAGGTTGTTGCTAAGCGTGGTTGGTAAGTGGTGTGTTGATCATTTCCTTTCGCACATATCCACAAGCAGCCTGGGTCAGCTGGCCCTGTTTGTTGTACTGCGTCACCACTTCAATGATGCATGTATTTATAGTGACTGATCGTACAAGCGTGGTTATTGAATGGAAACCAGTTTCGCTCGCAATTTTTTTTTGGTGTTAACACTTACCGTTTAGTTTTGTGAAGCATTCTCAGATCTTGGACAGATTTTTTTTTCCAAAATTCAGATGATTTTTTAGACAGTCTGCCCTTGAGAGGAGAAAGAAATTCAAGATCACTAAGGTGCAATACATGTTCTCTTTTAGAGATGTAAGAATTTAGAGGAATGTGATCACAGGAAGTAATATTAGGAATAGAGTTTGTTTAGAACTTACCGCCAATGACATTGACAAACAAAGCACAAGACAAGACACGATGCATTTCAACCACTTGGGTCTTCTTCAGGCGAAAAAAATAAATCACATTTAACATGTGGGACAGTACAAACAACGAAAAACGAAAAAAGAATGAAAAATGACTTATCCGTTCTTGTCCATGTGTTTGGTGGGCGGAAATGACATGCGGCCAGGGGGATTATGGGAGAGGAAACGGAGGGGGGGGGGGGGGGGGGGGTTGCGTCAGGGGAGGTGTGTGTGTGTGTGATGTGATAGGGTTGTGTGTCCAGTTTATTGGGATGGTGTGATATCTTTGTGATGGTTGTGGTAATGGTGGATTGATAATAATGGTAAGGGGGGGGGGGGGGAAAAAAAAAAAAAAAAAAGGGGGGGGGGGTTTAAGGGGAAGGATAATACAAAACTAAGATTAAATAGATGGAGGGTTGCTGTAACTACTGTATGAAGTGAGTGAAGGGGATGTGGTGGTGGTGTATGTAAGTGTGTGTGTGTGTATGTGTGTGTGTTGGTAGGGGATTTTGCCAACTGGTGTGGAAGAGGTGAGTATGTGTGTTTGGTTATTGTTGGATATTGATGCCTTGGGGGTGTAGTGTGCCCAGTTTGGCAATGAGATGGGATTCTTGAGTTGTGCGTTCAAAGCTGTCACTCTGTGACTGCCAGAGTGCCATGACTTTGACATGGTCGATGTTGTGTTGGGTGTGGTTGAAGTGTAGGGCGACGGGTTTGGGTCGGTGGTGGCGGATATCGGCCAGGTGTTCAGAGATGCGTGTTTCGAGTGTGCGTGACGTTTCCCCTATGTAGATCTTGCCACACAGCTGGCAGTGGATGGCATATATAATGTTGCGGCTCTGACATGAGAATGTGCGTTTGACTGTGAAGGAGTCTTTGGGGCCCTGTAGGATGGTGTCTGGTTTGGTGAGGGGGCAGATTTTGCAGTTGGGTTTTGGGCAGGGGTGATTACCTGGTGGTGTAGCTGTGGTTCTGTTCAAACTGGACCGCACGAGGAGGTCTTTGAGGTTTTTGTCACGTTTGAATGTGATCATGGGTTTGGTATGGAAGGCGAAGGAAGTAATGTTGATGTGTTCATGAGCTGCGGCCGAGAGAGAGAGAGTAGAGGCTGTGCAGTGATTGTTCTACCCGTCCTCCCTGTTGTTCTGTTCCTGCTGTCCTGATGGGGGTTTTACAGACAAGTCCTCGGGACCAGAGAGTCCCTGTCTTTCAAGCTTAGGCCGGCCAATCACATGTGTTCTCAGCTCCATGGAGCCAGTAGTGCTGTTTCACAATTGTACCAGCACTCTGGTGTGTCCAGATGCATGCATGAGTGGATTTGCCCACAGCCAGAAGCCCCAGCAGGCATGTGAAAGAGTCTATTTAGTAGAAAAGATAGTACTGCAAACTGTTTAGCGGTTTAGAGAAAGAGACAGCCAAGGGTGAGTTGTTACTTTGTGGTGGGGGAAGATGATGTGAGTGGAACAGAGATGTGCAGTACAGGGACAGAACAACACAGAATGATGAGAACTGCTGGCAACAGAAAGCAGGTGACATGGCTGAAATGCCAAAGGTCAATGAGAGAAAGAACTCCTCCCCCACCTCCCTCTTGCTGCCCATAGAAAAAAAGAAATTATTTGCACAGAACATCCAAATGACAGGAAGACTGTAAAGTTGTGAAAAGGGGTTGTTTTGTCTGCAGATGATTTAATAAAGGGCAGGACGCATTTTTTTTTTTTTTTAGTCATGGGTAGTAACACTCACTGCCACCTCCTCTTTCATTTTCAAGTGCCTTTGTTCTACGGCATTCCTTGACTGGCACATATCAAGGGAGTCTAGTCTGTCACAGCACAATGATTTTTTACTTTTTTTTGCCAAGTTGTGGCCATTGCCTCCCAAGTACATTCCATTATTTTGTTTCTTTTACAGTTTTTTTTACAAACAAATTGTACATGCAGCGTTTCAAGTGTCCTTGGTTCAGCATTGTGAGTTTTTGGGGGTGTGTAGTTTTGATTATGGTTTGAATACTGATTGAAAGGGAAACTCTTTTTTATTCAAAGTCCCTGGATCCTTGTGATAACAGATACCCCGGGGTAGAACAGCGCCTGGTGGCAGTTCAGTTGTCATGGAGTCATGGACCTTCAGCCCTGACGTTTGTTAACATGGCGCCATTGGAGGGAGGGGAGGGGGGGCAAGAGACAGGCTTAGGACAGCTTCTGAATCGATTAAATATTGGGGTTTGTAGCTTTACTGTTTGTACATACGTTCAAGGATGGTTACAAATTGAAATGGTTGTGTGGGGGCCCATGTTTCTGTTAATGTCCAACAAAGTCTGTTCACAATCCATGTGTCTTGATGACTGGGTGGTGTCTTCAAGAACTGTCCATTCCATCGCGTTATTTTGAAGTTGTTCTGTTAAACTTGGTTTGTACTGGTAGGTCAGGTGGTACCTTTTATCGTCGTTTTGCTGTGATCTTGTACCTGACAGCCTTAGGATAATTTTTTAGCTGTCTTGATTTTGAAATTGGGAGGCTCAGTAATATGTGTGTGTGTATGGTACATTATTAACGAAGACTTGGTACATTATTAACAAAGACTTGCGAACAATGTATTTTTACATTTGATGCGATAGAAATTTTGAGGGCTTTTAAGACAGGTACATCTAGGGCAGCGTGGGATGTAGAAAACAATTGACACCCAGGGAACAGTCCACTTCATGGGGGTGAGACCTCGCAGCGTGGGATTTAGAAAACAATTAACACACAGGGAACAGTTCACTACATGTTGTTGTTGTTGTCGTACCCAGGGAATAGAAAACAATCCACACAACTCGCAGGGAACAGTCCATTTCATGGGGGTGAGACCTCACAGCGTGGGATGTAGAAAGCAATCAGCACAACACGAGGGGAACAGTCCACTTCATGGGGGTGAGACCTCACAGCGTGGGATGTAGAAAGCAATCAGCACAACTCGCAGGGAACAGTCCACTTCATGGGGGTGAGACCTCACAGCGTGGGATGTAGAAAGCAATCAACACAACACGAGGGGAACAGTCCACTTCATGGGGGTGAGACCTCACAGCGTGGGATGTAGAAAGCAATCAACACAACACGAGGGGAACAGTCCACTTCATAGGATGTAGAAAACAATCAACACAACACACATGGAACAGTCCACTTCATGGGGGTCAGAGCTGCAGTTAGACCAGTCCAGCTTACATGGAAGTCCTCAAGGTCCCCCATGGCCTAGCTGGAGCTGATGGAAGTTTTTGTCATGATGGTCATGCATTGGCCAAGTCTGTTACCATAAGAAGCCAGGCCTAAGGAGGGATGTGAATGCCAGCCGTCACATGTACGTCAAGTCTTGGTTGCATGTAATATCGGTTATGGTACAGATAAGGCTGTGGAAGTCGTGGCTGCTGACAGATGGCAGTTCTCATCCTGTGCAGATTTACAGAGTGTGTCACCGTGACCAGAGAGAGCAGTGAGGTGGAAAGTCTTTCTAGAAGTGTAGATGGACGTTGGCATTGGGGGCTGGTGTACTTAATGCCTATCAGTTTTACAACCCTGGCAAAGAGGAAAAAAAAAGAAGTGGAGGTGGTGCAAAGGAGGAGGTGGGGGTGACATGCATTACGTGTTCTGAATGCATTTCCTATCATGTTCGCTGATGATGTTTTATTTGTGATGATGTCCTTCTGTTGATGTCGTTTTGTTTCCGTTTTTTTTTGGTGTTTTTGTGTCAACCAGAACACACTTGAACAGGTCTGATGTTCATGACTTTGTTTTTTTTAGTGTTCACAATGGTTGTTTTGCCATTCCACTTATTTGTAAAGGAGTGCAGTTCTTTTGTAGATCTTTGACTTGCATTCAGATGTTCAATGACACATACCCATGTAGTTTGAAAACAGTGATTTTTCAATTTGTTTTGATGACCATGGTCACACTTTCATGGTTCTGGTTGTTGAGAATGACCAGCATTTCTATGTGGCTTGAGAAAAACGATCATGACATCTAAAGGCTGGCTCAGCCATCTTTCTTCTTTTAGTTTAAATAAAAAGTATATACACACGTACACACACACAAGTATATATATAGATATATATATATATATATATATATATTTGTGTGTGTATGTTAAACTTTAAACTCCAGGTAAAATCGGTCTCTCACTACAAAAAAGTGTCAGTTGTTTTGGTGTCGAGAGACGATTTGAAAAAATTGGATGAAAGAAAGAACTGGACCACAAAACTCCTTGGTCCTTTCCCTAATTTTGTTTTTGTTTTGTTTGTAACTGTCCAATATTTCAGTCCTTCGGGGGACCATCCTCTGGGGCAGGACAGCTGCAGGCAAATGTGCCGACTGTTACCCTATGTTACAAATTAAAATTTTGCTGTTAATTGAAATTGGGTGGGGGAGGGGGTGGGGGTGGTCAAAGACGAGAGAAAATCGTGATGGGAAGAGAGCGGCAGTTAGAAGGTATTGGGAAGATGCAAAATTATTAGAGTGAAAAGGGAAGAGAGAGAGATTTTTTTATGTGCGTGTGTGTATGTTAACACCCTCTCAAACATATGCTTACAAACACACACATACATGTACAGACACACACGCACACATACACTCGCAGACAGGTGGACAAGTGAAAAATGGACAACCTTTTATTCATCTTTCAACACCAAGAGAGCCGACAGTGAGAGGGTGGTTTTTTAACTGGAGTTTCAAGTTTCTATCGAGAGAGAAATTAGATTATGTATAGAAATATTTACCTATAGCATGTATAAGTGCCTGTATAAAATCATTTTACACTGTGAATAGTCTGTAGTATTAGCAGTTTGAGAATTTTGTTCATTGGGTGCATGGGTGTATTGCAGAATGCAGAACAGTTGATAGTGTCCGAAGGAAGAGAGAGAGAGAGAAGGGAAGGGGTGGGAAAGAAGTACATGATTGTGTCATGTTTTTTGTTGTTTTAAATCTTATACATTTTTTTTTCTTTCTAAAAACACGCTGTCCATCTTTCAAAAACACAATGTCCATGTTTCTATTCTTGTATTGTATTATATTGTATTGCAGACTGTTTTGATATCATGTGTTTTACAGCTTTCTTTTATAGGAAAAATGCATCGACCATTTTTAACGTCAGTGTCTGTAGTCATAAGAGGTGATTGGTGGTTGATGCGATGATTTTATACGAAAAATGCATCGACCATTTTTAACGTCAGTGTCTGCAGTCATAAGAGGTGATTGGTGGTTGATGCGATGATTTTGATCTGCTGGCACATGTCATCGGTGGTTATCTCTCTTTTTTGCAATTTTTGTGTTCAGCCCTCCACAAACTTCAACTTGAAACTACTTTGAAAACCTTTTTATCTGCATCTGTGATAACTACAGCTTGTGCATTTAGAGGATAGCTGACAGATGTGATAGTGCCTTGGGGGTGGGAGGTATGGGCATTGTTAGAACCACAAGGTTTTTCACTGCGGCTCTTGTGCTTTACATATCTGTTGCTCTGTGTATGTGTGTTGTTTTTTCATAACCTTTTTTATTGCCAATATCCAGAAGTCGCTAGGCAGATTAGCTGTAAATATGAATCGCATCTATAAAGCGGCATATTCATTATCAGATTTTAACGAAGTTGCTGCTAACTGCAGAGATACTAGACCATGTTACAAAGAAATCTGTTAGTTTACTGAATGTTCAAAGGAATTTAAAGAACAGCGTATACCTTTCTTATACAAGTTTTATCATGTGGAGCTAAAAGACTGACAAAAATCGGTGGAGTGAGGGAAGATCCAAGGCCTGTATCCGTGTTTGAAAATGGCACACATGAAAGAAGGTATGAATGTGAAGGAACAGTGACTGGTGACTATGCACTTGTTCTAATGCATATGCACACAAACTGTGCAATATACGCTCGCACAAATGGAAAAGAAATTGACTCTGAGCAGTGCAGGCAGAAAGTTGTGTGGAAGGTGGGATGACTGAAGCTCATTGGCCGGTGGTGAACTCTTATTCACCATGAAATCAACGAAAAAGCACCATTACAACACAAGGAACAAGGGCAACCACCACCTACTCTGTGTATCAGGCTGTACTGTGTACCAGTTTGGTGTTCATTGGTGGTGTTGAACACAAGGAACAAGGGCAACCACCATCTATTCTGTGTATCACAGGCTGTACTGTGTACCAGTTTGGTGTTCATTGTACCCAATGTTGATCCAACACTAGCACTCTTCGATGACCTCTCCCCTGATAAGTGAAGGACTGGACACTTGTAGCAAACCGGTGTAATAGCATAGCTGCCAACTGTTACGGGAAAACCGGGACATATCGTTTTTTTTAAATTTGTCCCTATTTTCGTTGTTTGCTGAAAAAATTCCGGTTTACGAGTTTTCAACCAAAAAAAAAAAAAAAAAAAAAAAAAAAAGCCCAAAATTAAATAAAAGAACGTTTGGCAACTGGTCCGACTGAACAGAAATCGTAAACTCGGAAGTCAGCATGAAAGGGGCATAACTAGGCCCAATCCGCGCATGCGCATAGCTGCTGTTCAAATAGTCAACATGGCGTCTTCAAGTGGTAGCACGGAGAAAACCACAAAACCTAAACGATTCCAGCGGTATCTGCCAGCTTATAAAGACAAGTTTCCATGGGTCACTTCTTGCCCTTCAAAGGGTGAAAAGTTTGCTTTCTGCACCATGTGTCGATGTCCGGTGAATATTTCACATGGGAAAGAAATGATCTGGCCGATCACGAGAAGACCACGAAGCACAAAAAAAAACCCAATGACGCTGAGGAATCGGCAGCCGTCAAAAAAAACATGATGGTGGCAAAGGCCAGTCTTCATGGCTCTTGCTATGAGCAAAAGTTCAGCCAGGAGTTTCTAAAGAAGGCCAAGTCCTCGACTGCACAAATAGTGAAAAAAAAACCTAGATCTTTGAACACAGGCTGTCAATTCAGGGTGTGGGAGTAGTGGTTGGATCATGACGACTGGGGAGTGGGGAGTAGTGGTTGGATCATGACGACTGGGGAGTGGGGAGTAGCTTGATGGAGCCTTAGAACTGGGGTGGGGGGCGATGGCAATTAAATGGAGCCGGAGGACTGGGGATGAAGTTGTTTGAGCAAGATTGTGGGGTACAGTTGATGAAACATAACTGTGTTGTGTTGTTAATGAAACATGACTGTGGGGTGTAGTTGATGAAAGATGACTGTGGGGTATAGTTGATGAAACATGACTGTGGGGTATAGTTGATGAAACATGACTGTGGGGTATAGTTGATGGATCCTAAGTCCTATGGGGTGTAGTTGTGAGATCATAAGGGCAGAAGGGTGAAGTTGATGGAACTTGAACTGAAGAATGTGGGTGTAGCTGATGGAAGCCCAGGACTGTGAGTGCTGTTGATTGGGAGGGCAGAGCATCTTTTATGTTCATCCTACATCAATATGGAAGATAAAAAAGCTGTTTGGGTAAGTCTTATTTTGTGTGTTTTGTATATTAATCTATAGAAAAAAATATGGTGGCTACCTACATAAGAGGCTTTTTTTACACAAAATATTGCATTGTATGCAACATACTAATATGCATGCTTTGATATGGTTTAATAATAGGCTTGCTTTTGATTAGTTTTCCTATCAGGAGATGAAAAATATGCCTGTCAGAGTGTAAAAAAGGCTTCAGCTTCAGGGGGCGCAGCCCCCTGACCCCGCTGATCAGGAGGGGGGCCAGCCCCCTCCAGAACCCACCCCCCGTGAGGTGTTACTCTTTTTGACTCTGGGAGGTTGGCAGCTATGTAATAGCTATACACTGCCCCCTCTTCAACCTCTTCCCTCCCCCCTGGTCTCCATGCTGCCTATGTGTCATCTCCATTTCCTTTGTTTTTATGAATACTTGCTGTGTTCGACTAGATTAGTGATCCTAGGCTATGATAAGCAAACTAAATGCACATGCATGTGTGTGATGTATACAATTTTCATATTTTTCTGTTGTAAAATTAACATAAGAAAAACTTCAGCAACATTTATACATTCTTAAACGACTTTTTTGGGTGGTCATGACATTGGCTTTTTTTTTTTTTTTTTTTAAAGACGTTTGTTTTTTCGTTTGTGGCTAATTTTCACCTGTGATTCTGTGACACAGTAAAAAGCTGGTTAAGCCATGGAAGTACACCAGCAGCTACTTTGCATTTCAGTTCACATGGTTTTGTATGTTGAAGACTGCATGTGTGTAGGTAGAGCTGATGTAGACACAAGTGGCCTTGGCTCCAGTGCAGGCAGAGATACCCAATGAAGTTTGCAGATCACAGCGTGATGTTGCGTCATTTGGGTTTTCCCTTTTGTCCAATCCGTGTGTCAGTTACAATGTTTTATTTGGACATTAAATACAATTACTTTACTTGTCCTGTGTTCTTTATTTGTATCCACATTTCTCCGTTTCTTGTCCTGCCTGACAAAGACCGATCGATGCTCATTACTAAAGAGATCGTTTCGTTAATATGGCAACTTGGTATTTCAACATTAATTTGTGCGACTTATGTGTACAATCATTACTTTTATTTGAATTGTTAACCTTTGTGTTCCTCATTTTCAATATCCAAGTAAATTCCCTTTTGTGTATTTTGGATCTGAGAGCGTCGATACAGGCTATGTCACAGAAGACTGGACACAGTTACCAGAAGCTTCGGACAACAAGAAAAGATCATCAAAGGCAATGTGGCTACAGCATACTCGCTGCGCAAAATATACTAGGAAATACAGAACATGCAAAAATGTACAAGAGACCTTGAAATGGTAAAATCTTCCCTCCCGGTCAAGGAGGCTATAGAACAGGAAAAAGTACGTGGGAAAATGCTTGCAACGTCTGCCTATGAAGAATGAAGGATTGCGAAGAAAGGGAGGAATACTGGCAGTGGTCACAGACCTGGAAGATGTGTACAATGAAGATGCATAGCCAGTTTTTGCTTCTCATGGAACTGCTCCAGCATGAAAAAGATAATACTGTGCATGACAAAGAGTTATGTAATGGTTTCTGCATTTTCGGGTTGGTCAGGTTTTTCCCTCTGTCAGGTTGGATTGTGTAGATGTGAACAATATCACACACAAAAGTAGAAAGAAAGAATGTAACCCTTCGACATTTCTGGCGTGGATTGGAAATCTGTCCAACCTGGACAAAGCCATGGGCTCTTCCCAGCTGGTACTGTGCAACATGTTGCATCACTTGTCCCCCTGTGCAACATGTTGCATCACTTGTCCCCCTGTGCAACATGTTGCATCACTGGTCCCCCTGTGCAACATGTTGCATCACTGGTCCCCCTGTGCAACGTGTTACATCACTTGTCCCCCGTGCAACGCGTTACATCACTTGTCCCCCTGTGCAACATGTTACATCACTTGTCCCCCTGTGCAACATGTTGCATTACTTGTCCCCCTGTGCAACATGTCGCATCACTTGTCCCCCTGTGCAACATGTCGCATCACTTGTCCCCCTGTGCAACATGTCGCATCACTGGTCCCCCTGTGCAACGCGTCGCATCACTGGTCCCCCTGTGCAACATGTCGCATCACTGGTCCCCCTGTGCAACATGTCGCATCACTGGTCCCCCTGTGCAACATGTCGCATCACTTGTCCCCCAT
Organism: Conus ventricosus; assembly: GCA_018398815.1. Classification (NCBI taxonomy): domain Eukaryota; kingdom Metazoa; phylum Mollusca; class Gastropoda; order Neogastropoda; family Conidae; genus Conus; species Conus ventricosus. The sequence goes on along the minus strand of CM031609.1, from coordinate 6,707,079 downwards.
TGATTCCATGTGTTATTTCACAACATTGGCATGCAAGTTGTATTAAAAAAAAAAAGCCAACCCTTCAAAACACTACAATATATTTTTATTTTCCATATATGTAGCATATACAGCACACACTTGGCATGACTGCAAATCTGTGTTTGAAATAAAGTGTAAACGTCAGAAAATATCTTTCTGAAATGAAAGCTTCCGTAGGTTAGTTGTTTGGATACAAAAACAGTATGGTTTTCAAAAAACAATCATAGAAAGCGCAAGTCAAAATGAACCATTTCCATACATAACAAGCAATACAGTCACACTAATAGTATCAATGGACAAACCTCACCCACTGGCAATATAAATCAACAATAAAGAACTTAACTAGCTTAAAGAAAGAAAAGAACAGTAGCCTGTAAACACACTATCATGTACTTTTTTTTTCTTTTATTATGAAACTGACAGATGAAACTCAAATGCTCAGTTTAACTCAAACAATCCAACACAAAGGCAACTTTGCCCGTGTTGCTGCAATTCGTGATTTCTACTTGTCTACCTGGTTCTAAGACTAAGAGCAAGAAAGGCCCACAAGCAATAGGTAACCCTCACAAACTATATCCCTGTCTACTGATCAATAAACAATCGGACAATGACCAACATCAATTTTGGCAGCGCTGTAAAACTGGCAGATTCAGGCACACTAACTAAACCAACGCAACTCATTTTCTTTGCAAGGAATGACACGAACAAAACGTTTTCCAAAAAAGGCAAGGAGGAGGAGTGGAGATGGGGAGGGGGTGTGGTAAGCAGTTAAGACAAAATGGTCGTTGCGTCTTGAAAAACCATTGAAAGTTTCAACACTGATTATGCATCCAAAGTAATTCACTCTCCAAGCCAAACTGCTACATTTTCATGATGACAGAGTATAACTTTCATTTTTTTAATTTAATTTTTTTTTGTGGAAAATGCAGTTACGCTTGAAGTCTGTTGAAACATTTCATCCAGTGTAGGCTTTTTTTTCTTCTTTTCTTTTTTAACCGTTCATTTTGCTGAGCATGTTTTTGAAAAGTTTCTAATTTTGTCCGGAAATCCTACACCAGCCACACTGGCAGTGTCTAAAACAGACATGTCCAATTGGTTCCAAGAGCTCCATTTCATGATTTGGTGTTAACAGACTGACCAATCTCGCCAACATCAGTGTGGAACTATCTGGCACATACCATCTATTCTGCTGATCTAACTGCTCAGCTGCCACCAGCTCTTGCTTGGTGACTGCGTTACCCAGATATTTCGGTACACCAACACAAACCATGATGTGACGTATCAAACTAGGTTCCACTTCTGTGATCACATTCATAATGACAAAAGGCAGTAACACCTTGTAATAAGTGTTTTATGGTTTCAGACATTTGAATTTTACATCCCATATCTATTCTGAACCATTTTGCTTTCTGCAAGGAAAACTCCCTGTGTGTGTGCACGGGCATGCATGCGCAAACACACACGTGTGATGTAAAAGGGTATATGTATACGATGGGAGGAAGGAACATAGAATGGCAAAAAAGAATACTTGCAGGTTATTACTTTATTGATAGCAAGCAAATATATATGCATTATCAATAGTAAGCAAATATATGGTAAAAAAGTACAGGAAGCCGTTACCATGGCACAGTAAATCAACTGTATTATTGCTCAGCCTACAAACGGCACAGAGACGTCCACTGAACTGTGGAAGGAGTGGGTGGGAAAGCAGTTTCTCACATTGGGGACAGTGTTTCATGTGTCTACTTTTCTTCTTCATGATTTGTCATTTCTGAACACAAATGCCATGGACATATCCAAATAACATGTTTTAACCCCTTTTTGAAACTTTGACACATCTTAACCAACTTATGAGCAGGTAAAAAAAACACCAGTCCCTCCTAAACGTCAATGCTGTCTTTGTTCACGTTTAATTGTGTGCTTTGGCCTCATCTCCGATTCTTCATACTGTGAAAGGATGCAGGTAATTCACATCCACTGTAGCAGGTGAACAGTTTGAATTATTTGGCTTTGGAAACTGAGGAACACTCTGTATCAAGAGACACAAAACTGAACAACTTCAAGAAAACAAAATCGAAAGTTAAAGTCAGAAAAGTCCAAAATATTTAGACCACTGCAGACTCCGCGCCAGAAGACATGTCAAACCAGCATGAATCAACGTTCGTTGCACGGACCACATGTAAAACCAGCGTGAATCAACGTTCGTTGCACGGACCATCTAAGCCTGGATAGTGATGGCATGGGAACCGTTGATGTCTTCCAGCTCCTTCGAGTTGAAGATGACCGCGATTTCCTTCTCGCCCTTCTTTCTGGGTTTCAGCTTCAGGGAGGTGAAGAAGGTGCCCTTTCCTTGCACGTCACTGTCAACAGAATCACAGCGAGGATGATCAGCACAACACGCTCTTCACACAATGATGCAGTCATTTCATGTTTTCAACGTTATGTCCAACAAAGCCATCTCTCATGAACATTTATGGATACTTATTCTCAGCAGAGGAGAAGCTCGGTGTAAGCTTTCATAAGATGTTATCCTTGCCCCTCTGTAAAACCTTCATTAGCTGCTGCCTGCGTTACCTGCCCTTCCGTAAACATTCATCAGCTGCTGCCTGTGTTACACCCCTGCCCCTCTGTAAACTGTAATTACGAGACTGGCAATTAGTTGTCAGCTTGACGGGATATATTAAGCATTTTACAAACAGTAAAAAAAAAAAAAAAGCTTGAATCTTTTCAGATCGTGCCACAAATGATCCATTACAGTGGGCATTTTCAACTGTAATCAAGGATAATGGAAGTAATCAGCTAAATGTTGGCACTGCTTCACTTCTCGTGAACACGACATTGGTTGTGTGTTCCAACCAGTTGGCTGCCTGTTGTGTCAGATTCATCCATCCCAGCTAGCTCCCCACTGGAACGGTTGTGAGTTCCAACCAGTTGGCTCCTCATTGTGTCGGATTCATCCACCCCAGCTAGCTCCCCACTGGAACGGTTGTGAGTTCCAACCAGTTGGCTCCTCATTGTGTCAGATTCATCCACCCCAGCTAGCTCCCCACTGGAACGGTTGCGAGTTCCAACCAGTTGGCTCCTCATTGTGTCAGATTCATCCACCCCAGCTAGCTCCTCACTGGAACGGTTGTGAGTTCCAACCAGTTGGCTCCTCATTGTGTCAGATTCATCCACCCCAGCTAGCTCCCCACTGGATCGGTTGCGAGTTCCAACCAGTTGGCTGCCTGTTGTCAGATTCATCCACCCCAGCTAGCTCCCACTGGATCGGTTGCGAGTTCCAACCAGTTGGCTGCCTGTTGTGTCAGATTCATCCACCCCAGCTAGCTCCCCACTGGATCGGTTGTGAGTTCCAACCAGTTGGCTCCTCATTGTGTCAGATTCATCCACCCCAGCTAGCTCCCCACTGTGTCATTGCAGTGATTTCCGACGCCAGAAAGCTTTGGACCCAGTTAACATGCAGACTGTGGCGAACACAAAAACGTTTTCTGTACCAGCCGCCGTGGCGAAGTGGTTAGTGTCGCGGACTCCCAGTTGGGAGGTCGTGGGTTCGAATCCCAGAGTCATGTGGGTTTTTCTGCCCCGACCGGCTCCTAGTTTGCTGCGGACTCAGTTGGGAAGACTGGGACCACACAGTCGAGTTTCATCCACTTAATGGATGCGTTTCTGAAAGTGTTGCTCAAATTTCCTGACCAACACTGCAGGTGCCTGTATCTCTCGGGCCTGGTTAACACCGGGATATATTATGAAAGGAAGCGTTGAGTACAGCCCTGTCATGTAGTCTCAGACCGAAATGGAAATCCGTAGCATCATCTCTTAATCATCCTCATTCTCATCGATCATTTAAAAAAAAAAAAAAAAAAAGTCTCAAATTCTGTGGCCCTTCATACCCTGCTCTCATGGCGACCTCAGTTTCGATGTCCTCTCCATGTCTCTAGCCTTGGTTTGGTTCCGTTGGGGTCACCGGTATCGGCGAGTCCATGGGGGCTGTCGCTGGATGGACGTGGTGGTGCCCTCCGGAGGGAAAGCTCACTCACGCCGGCTCCGCGACTAAGCAATTATTGTCGTCAGTAGGGGGCTTAGTAGGTGGTGTCCTGCGTATGTTAGATCAGAACAGGCGCCACTGAACACCACCGAAGTGACTCGGTAGCAGTGCAGCGTCTTCTCCGGTGGGTTGCCTCTTGACGACTTGACACTGACTGCTCCCTGTGGATTGTCGGTGCCGGAGCTGCGGCAGGGCTGACGTGTGCACTGCCTCTGAGGTGGCGCAGAGGTTGGGACAGCAACCCCCCCCCCCCCCCCAAAAAAAAAAAGTTTTCTGTTGTAGGCATCTGCTGACCGCTATGAGGAACCCAAGTAATCAACATATGACCTCATTGTTGGCATCTTCCTTCTTTTCAGCAACACGCATTCTCGACAATCCTTGGCTAAAGGCAAGCGCTATAAGATCTAATTTCAGTCTCTAACCACCTCTGTGGTGGAATATCTTTGGTGACATACTGAACAGCGACCATATGCTTATGTTAGTAAAAATTTTGTCGATTCTGTTCAGATTACATCTAGTCCCACAAGTGACGTGACACCTTTCCTGTCGATGATAGGGCGTTTGAATAGGAAAGTGAAAAAGTTGGGTTTCTTCCTTTTAATTTCTTACATTTATATGGCAAAATTTTCCAAAAGATGTGTATACATAAGTTACATGACACACAGATCCGTTTCTAACAAACGACGGCCATTCTGGAGAGTAGACCTTTGTGTCATCACAAGGTCAGTATCATTGGTTGTGAAACGCCCCGCTGACGGCCAAGTCAGCTCAAGGAATGCACTCTATTTCCCAGCGACATAATTGTTTGTTACTATATTTGGAAGCCTGCAGACACAAAACCATGAGGAATTTAAACATCTTCGTGACTTACCCCTGAGGGAAGGTTTTGAGGCCCTCCAGTCCTGGTCCCTCCACCTCCAGGTAGCAGCCCGTCAGGGTTTTGCCCAAGGGGTTGGTGAAGGACACCTCCAGGTCAATCTCCTTCTCCTTCTTCGTAGTGGCAGGGGCCTGAAGCACAACACGCTCTCCCATCACCCTTTGTACATGGTTTGCCACACTGAATGGCGGAACCGACTTCAGGCTGTACATGGTTTGCCATTCACCCACACTGAATGGCGGAACCGACTTCAGGCTGTACATGGTTTGCCATTCACCCACACTGAATGGCGGAACCGACTTCAGGCTGTACATGGTTTGCCATTCACCCACACTGAATGGCCGAACCGACTTCAGGCTGTACATGGTTTGCCATTCACCCACACTGAATGGCCGAACCGACTTCAGGCTGTACATACATATATACTATCCAGTCTCTGCAGGAGTCATGTTGCCCAAGTTGGTGCTTCAGCAACAGGCAAAAGACAGCATCACTTGCACTATGTTAAGCTACCTGAAACACTTGTACGATATTCACCAGTCCGTCTCTCTCAGAAAAAAAGCAAGATATCCTTCCCGACTTCCATTTGTAATAAAAGAAATTTTTTTTCTTTTTTTTTTTTTTTTTTTTTTTTGGCGAAACCTTGACGTTCCTCATGATTTTGGGGAGCTTCCCCCACATCAACACGCGTAATGGAGGGCGCAGCCCAAAATTGGGGGAAAAAAGGGGGCGTCAAACCTTTTTGGAAATGAAAAATTACACTAAAAACAGTTGCCAACAAAGATTAGGTTTACTTTTAAATGATTTTTAAAAAAGTAAATAAGCGTCGAACTTTAAATGAAACTTTCAAAAGCATATTCAAACCCCAGTTCGCCCAACGCTAGCTTACAAAAAGGGCAAAAACATCCGCTAAAAAGCGAAAAATTTTCCTCGGCCCCAAACTACGTTGATTAACCATGCAATGTTCCCCGGTCCATCCTGACAGCTGAAACAACAGTTGTGCTTTTAACCAAACAAGGAACGCGATTTCCAATCTCCGCCAGGCGTTTGACCGCACGGGGGAAACCCTAAAATTTGCATGTCATTTGGCTGCTGACAGAAAGGGGAATCGCGGTGAATTCACCCTCGCATTTTTCTTGCAAATTCAGGGGACAAAGTACCAAATGTGTACGATTTTCTAAATGGGTTTAAAAACATCACCACTAATCATTAATAAGAAAATTAGAGGACAAAAATCTGAAAAAAAAACAAAAAAAACAACAAATGCTCCCTCTTAAAATTCACAAACAGTTCTGTACGGGAGCGTTGAAACCCGTACTAAGTATTTTGTACTACCAACCGCTTTTCCACACATTTTTATAATATAATCGAAGAAAACCCCCCTTTAATCACGTCTTTCAATGCCACTGTCTTAAATGAAAAGGGTAACACTGGCGGGTTTCCGGATCAAACTTGGTGCAGGGTTATTTGGGTGAGTTTTGGTGCATTGAAAAGACCATGCAAATCGTGTTTCTTTTTCCCGGGGCGGCATTTTTCCGTGGTCTTCTTCAGTTAAAAACCATACAACAAATCTTTAGGTTGCGGGTTTGTGCTTTTGTGTGTGGTGGGGCGCGCGCATATCGTTGAGGGGGTTGAGTGTGGTGGTGTGCGCGAGTGTGCGTGTGTGGAGGTGCGTGTGTGCCGTGCTTTGTGTTTTTCTGCTTAAGTGATTTTGCTGTTCCGCAATTATGTAGCTGTTTTTGAAAATGAATCTTTCTGAAATGAAGTATTTTTAAAAGAGTATGTTCTGAAACTATTGTGAAAAATGGGGTTCAGGGGTGCCCCGGGGTTTCCCGTCCGGTGGATCCCCCAAATAGCCGATCCCAAGAAACAACGGGCGTGCTGGGTGTTTTTCGTGGGGACCGGGGTTTCCCGCTCGGGTACCTCCAATGGCCGGTCAAGAAACAACAGGTCGCGCATGGGGGTGTGTATTCAGTTGCTCCTGGGTTTCCCGTCTCGGTGTGACCTCCTGGGCCCGATGTTAAGAAACAATCTGGTCCTCCCGGGTGGTGTTTTCGGGTGCATCCGGGGGCCCCTCCGGTTGATCCCCAATGGGCCGGTTCCAAGAAAAAATCTGGCGCGTATTCTCCCTCCATGTTTCGGGCCCCTAAAATTTAAAAAAAAAAGTTTAAAAGAAGGGGTTGTGGGGGGGTGGATCAATTTGGGGTTTTTGTCGCAAATAGGTTATTTTTTTTAAAATTAACCCCCAAAAAATATTTTTGAAAAGAAACAAAAAAGTTGTTTGCTCATTACGGCAGAATAAATTAAAACTCTTTGTATTTTCGCTTGTAAAATGTTAGGGTTTGTGCGTGCGACGGTGTTTTTAGAGCTTTTTAACCCTGTGTTTGGGGGCGCCTGTGTAAATGATCAATATATTATTGTAGGTCTTCACAAACGAAAACTCGTCTTTTCACCCTGCGAGGCCCTCATGCCCCATCCGCCCGTAGTTTTGGGATTCCCCTCGCCCAAAATCCGGGGTTACAAACTGTCTTCTTTTTCCCCGGGTCTGCCACGGGACAAAATAAAAGCGACTAGTCCCTTTCAAATTTAAACAATAGTGGGGGAAATCTTAAGTGAGGCAAGGAACGTAAACAGAAACCCAAATAAACAAGTAGGGTAACTCTTGCTCCCAGGGGAAAAAACAACGCGCCCACAACCCCAATGAAGCGCAGCGATACCAAATCGTGAGCAAAATATCCAGAACAAAAAGGAAAACACCCCCTTAAAGGATGTTCCAAGTTTGCCCTTCCCCGAGTGTACCCCAGCCTAAAACAACCCCGTTTTTGTAGGGTAATTGAAGAAAAACCAGACCCCAAAACCAAAACAACTCCTTTTCCCCATTGTCCTTTGAGAAAACAACAGTTCCACGACCTAAAACAACTCGCCCCTTTTGTTCCCGGTGACGAGAAAACAGTACCCCCAGCCCCAAAAAACAAATTTTTTCATTTGTAGCTTACACTGAAAAAACAACCAGAGGCACGCCCAAAAAAACAAATACTTCTTTTGTTTTGGGTAGACTAAAGTATAAACATTCCCACAGACCACAAAGAATCACTGTAGTCACTGCCAGGAAAAAAAAACCCATTCTTTAGTGGGGGGGTTTCGGGCGGGTGTCCCCCTCGGGTGAAATTTGGCGGTTTTTCCTCTCCCTGGCAGCGTGACGCATGCGCACCCTTCATTTGCTATGAAGCATCTTGTTCCAACTTCGGGTGAAAATTTTTTGTTTAAAAAGGGGGAAAAAAAAAGACTAAAGGTTTTAATAATTCTGCAAAAAAAAATCTAAAAAATAAAAATAAAAAAAAAAAATTTACAAGAAAAAAACCCCCCATCTTGGTTTTTTTTTAACTTATCCCTTTTATGTGCCTTTTTGTCCCCAGTTGGAGTACGGGGCTGGCTGGCACAGTGCCCGTTTCCCCGACCACCCGCTCCCCCAACCCCATTTGCTCCGATTTTTAGGTCTGGCAGCCAAAAGGCCCTGGACAGTGGCTGCCATAAAACCCTAATGGCCAACCCCCTTGCCAAGGAGTCGAATTTTTAACTGGCAAAAATTGTACTTTTTTAAAATTTAAATGAGTCTGAAGTTGTTTCTCCTTTTTTTCTATCCTCGAAAACCCAGGTCACCCAAACAGCAATCGGATGGGCATGTGGGCCTTGAACTGGCGCAAAATAGGAGAACGGGGAAAGGCGCCCTTGCCATTTTCCCCCTCCCCCGAGTTTTTGGGCAAAAGGGGGCCAAAAGCCCCCTTTCCCCTGTGGGGAAGAGAGAGAGGGGGAAAATCCCCGGACAGACGAGAAGGGGAAAGAGAACAGAAACAGAAAGAGGCGGAGACAGACCCCCCCCCACACACACCCCCCTTTTCCTCCCTCAATAAATGACAAAATCCGCCCTTTCTTCTACAAATTTTTCCCCCCCAAAACTTTGTACAGGGGGCTAAAATCTACCCTTAATTAGGCTCGGGGCAGTTTGCCCTCCTGTCTTTTTTTAAACAAGACACTCGCCGGGTTGCACCCTTGCATCGAAATGTTTGCCACGCGACCAACCGAATCGGGCTGTCGGGGACACCCGGGGTGCCTTGTGTTTGGGACTTTCGCTTTTTGACCACTTGTTTTATTGTGTTTTTTAAAAAATGGCAAAACGTTACTGAAGAAAGGTTTGTTTTCGGGGCCAAATTTTTTATTTTAAACTGCATGTTGAAAAACCGGAGAGATTTTTTTTTAAGAAAAAAAAAAAATAACAAACTTTTTGGGAAAATAACGCTATTTAAAAGGTTTTTTGGGTTAAAGAAATGAACAAATGTAGCTATTTTTAAATACGTTTTACTTTGAGGGTGTTTTTTTTTATTTTTTTAAACTAAAATCCGAACCTTTTTCGCTTTTTTCAACCTACAAAACAGTGAAAATAGGCTGACCGAGGCCAAAAACCTCCGCTTATTTACCTACGAGACCGTTTCCTTGTTCCCCGCGCCCGGAAACGACCAAAAAAATCAATAAAGCAAGCGGGGATTCCCCGTGAGGGGGGGGGGAGGGGCGTTTTCATTTCGGGTTTTGACACGCGCCGGGGGTCGCAGCGAATGTTCTAGACTGTTTGTCACCCCCACTTTGGACCGCTAGGGCGCAAGCCCGGGGTTTGTATTTCCAGTTTGTTTAGACTTAGATTTTAACTAAGTTTTTTTTAGGGGAAGCTGATCGTGTTTTAAAAGGTGTTTTTTTTCATTCCAAACCTTTTTCCCTTTTAAGGGCCCTATGCAACGAATGGCGATTTTCGGTTTGGCAAAATAGATAGGGCTGGCGCCCTTATACATCCTATAGGAGGGGAGTTGCGTACCGCACTACTTCATTATAAATGCTTCAAAAATAAAAGGGCGGGTTTTAAACAAATGGCGACCCAACCATGAGAAAAGGGGATAAATTTTTTTGTGAAAAGAAGGAAAGTAAATAAACCTTTGTTGGGGGGGCAATTGCGGTAAAAAAGTTACCCTGCTGACTGTATATAAATACCTTTTCATGCGTAAAACCCTTTTTCGGGGCAAAACTGCAGAAAAATTACCTTGCGTGCTACTTAAATAATTTCATGCGGGGAACCCCTTTATATACAAAGGGCGCGGTAAAACCTTTTTGCTTAAAAACCCCTTTCATGGGGAACGCCTTTTTATGTAGCAAGGGGGCCGGGGGTAAAACCGTTTTGCTATAAAAACCCGTCTGGGGTGAACCCCTTTTATATACAAGGGGGCTAGGAAAAAATCCCCTTGCATAAATACCTTTATGCGGGAAACCCTTATTTTAGCGGCAAGGGGGCCCGGGGTAAAATCCGCCGCTAAAAATTTTCCCTTTTCAGGGGGGAACCCTTTTTTAAGTAAAAAAGGGGGCAGGGACTGCCTATACTTGCATTGGGGACCTGGGGAGAATCCTCGCACCCCCACCCCCGCACGCCCCTTCCCCCCCCCCACCCCACGCACGCACTCCCCCCACCCCCACCCCACGCACGCACGTCCCCCACCCCCCCCCCCCGCACCACATTTAAATCACCTCAAGTCTTTTAAAATCACCCCAAATCTTTTCACAATCTCCTCAAGTCATTCACAAGCCCCACCTAAATCATTAAAAGGGTATCCCAAATCTTCACAATACCCTTAATTTATTCACAAGTTTTCTTAATCATCCCAATCTTCAAATCACCCTCATTATTCACAAGCTCCTCAAGTTTTTTACAAATTCTTACTTAGTCATCTTTAATCCCCCAATCATCCTCAAGTTCTTAAACCCCAAGAAAACCTAAGCATAACTAAGTCTCCTCAAGTACAACCCAAGTTCTTTTTTTAAGTACTTATAATTATCAAAAAAATACAAGCATGTTTTTTCTTAAATGAAATGTCTAGTGACACACACCCTCAAAAACGCGCACTTTTGGGGATGTCTTGCTCCGTTCTTCTTTTAAAGGGAATTTACATCCGAAGAACCCGCTTGTTACAATGGGGTCTAGGGAAATTTCTTTAAGACTCCTGTCTTTATTTTTTGACCATATTTTATAAACCCATGATCTATTTTTTAAAAAAAAAAAAAAATTTTAATTTTTTTAAAATATTATTCCAATAAAAAGGATCAAATGAGCTTTTTTTTGGGGGTTTTTGGCGTGCGTTGTCTTTTTCGTTTTTAAAGGGTTCAGGTTTTTTAACTTTTTTCGTTTTGTTCCCGTGGTTATTTTATAGCCAAAAAACTCCCCCCAACAGCAGAAAGGGGCGCAAAAAATGGAACATTTTAAGTTAAATATTCCATAAAGTTTTGGGGGGCCCTTAAATCACAGGGTTTTTTTATACGGGCTTGAATCACTTTTTTTGGCTTTGGGGGTGTTTTTTTTCAGGATCTATTCGGTAACATTAATTTTTTTTGTCTTTTCCCACTCGCAAATTTTTTTTCCTGCTTCAACACCCCAGATTTTTTAAGGGGCCTTCACCTGATTCAGCTTTTTTCTGCTGATTTTGGTTTGGTTACTTTTCCCCATTTAAAGTTTCCGGTTCTGATTTTTTCCAGCTCGTTCTTTTAAAGGGAAAATAAATCTAATGTTTAAAAGTATAATCCCTGTTAAATTGCGAAACAATTTTCCAAATCTATTTAAATCCACCCTAGAGACTCAAATTCTTTTTTTAAAACGGGTTTTGCTTTAAAAATATACGAAGACTTTTCAAAAAAAGGGGAGCAAACTACTGACTATTTAGTGTAAAAATAAGAGCCTTTGCCCCAACTTTCACCATTCTAGCCCCAGCTGCGCTTCAACGTTATGATCTTTAAAAGTTTTGCGGGACACTTTTTGAATTTTTCAATGTGAACGTTCCGAGAACGTTTTGTTTTCCCCCAGCTCCCAAGAATACAGCCCTCCTTTTTGGGCAAAGCTGATCATCACTTGGTCATTCATAATTTCAGCGGGTTTGCCCCCTTTTACTGTATAGATCTCACTTTTCTTTTTTTTAATAATATTATTTTTTTTTAAAAAAATGAGCACCGAAAAAGTTGAAACTTGATAATTCTGCTGTTTTGGGGGACTAAATTTGGGGAAACCAAATCTTGGAAAAAGCCTTTTAAAATTAAACCACGTTTTTGGGAAAACAAATTTGGGTTTTTCCCAAAAAGGATTGCTATCATTGCACTTGGGTTGTACAAAATTTTCAGTTAAGAAAGGAAAAATTCCAGCAATAAAATATGTAAAAAAAAAAAACATTTATAAAAAATGGTTCACTCCAAAAATGAAAAGGCCGTGTGGAATGCCGCTTTTAGGGGAAAGTAATTTCGCTTTAGAAAAAGGGGAATGACGCGGGGAAAAAAAAGAAAAAACAAAGCTATGGAGCAATAGCGGGCCAAAAGACCCTAGAAAGCAGAGACTTGGGGGTTAGATTTTAAAAAAGACACCTAAAAAAGACGGGGGGAGCCTTACCTTTTAAAAATGGATAAGCAAAAAAAACCAAAATTAGAACAGGCAAACCAATCGAGACTTGCCCCCCCCAAAATTCAGGACTTTTATAAACCATCAAAAAACAAAAGAGCAAGAAAGGGGTTTTTTATTGTCGTTGGTATACCGTCGTGTTTTTTTTGCCTAAATTTTGGGCTGAATAAAAAAGAAAAAAACTTTATTCCCCAAAAAGGAATTGGAAGGGCACACAGCAATAAAAAGCTAAGCCAAGCGCGGGAGCGTGAACAAAAAAAAGGGAAGGGGTTACTAAACAAGAAATTTTGGCAAATTTTTTTTACTCGCCCAAACGAAACAGGACCCATTTTGTGAAACAACCCCAAAACGACCCCCATAAAAGGATCTTCTATATTACCCTTGATAGGATTAACGAAAAAATTTAATACGCCTCACAGCCTTGACATGGCTTCAAGATACAAAGATCGGAGCCAAACACAAAAGAGTGTTCCTGTTGCTGCGCCATACAGCGAATCCACGGGGCCCCCTTTAATTTTCCCCCTGCATGATTAAAGTTGAGATGGAAAGAATTTAAAGGCCCAAAAAGTGAATCAAAATTGTTAAAACATAGAGTTCCCCTTTAAAAGGCTTTCCAGAGTTCCAATCACGGCTTTTTAAAAATTTAACAAACGTTAGCTAAAAGACTTTTCCCTACCAGTAACAGGAGCTGTTGACAATTCTCCAACCAGAGGGTTAGAAGATGCCCTCATTTTTGCGCGCAATAAATAAAAAAATTTTAAAAGGGGCTAAACCCAGTACAAGCAACAAAAAAAACAATAAATTTTGCGAAGGAGGTTTTTCCCCGGCAAATTTTTACCTTTGGTTTAAAAATAAGTACTTTATTTCCGGGGGAAGCAGAAGGGGACCCGCCGGAAACGATCCTTTTTTGGATGTTGACCTACGAAAAAAAAAATTGAAAAAATAATCCCCCCGTGTTTTTTTTTACGAAAAACTCACAACAAAAAAACCAGCTCCTCAAAGATTTTTTGTAAAGAAAAAACTGAAATAATCCCGCGGGCACATTTCCGCTTTTAATTAAATTAGGGTTTTTCCCCATCCCCAATGCATATAAAAACTTGGTTAACAAACACCCGTTTTGTGTTTTACAATGACTTTTTTGTTACAACAGTTGTGTTGATCCTGAATTTAAACGTATTTTCGTTGCATATGAAAGTTTTATTCCCAAACAATGCTTCTTGTAATTGTCAGGATATGTTTGACTGCAAAAGCTGGAGATATCCCTTTGCTTTTTTAAGATTTTTCCCTGGTCGAATACGTACATTTTTGCCTTTAAAACCAACAACTCCTGATCCCCTTTTCCAGAAAATTCACCCTTACTTTCCAAAAACCTTCTTTTAGTAATTGAATAAAAAGGCGAGTCTTTGGGGTAACGATGACAACCCAAACCCGCATGCCTTTAGCATTTCTTTTTTCAGTCTTTATAGATGTTTTATAGGTTTCCATAAAAAAACTGCTGATCGGTAAAGCCTTGGACTCGGGATACGGGGGTTTTTAAAAGTAGCATAAAGAAATTCTAACCCCCTTTTGATATTCAAAAACAGTAACCCAATAAATACAGGTTTTTTAAATTTTTGACTTTTTTTTTTCATCATAGAAAAAAGGTGTCATAAAATCTTCAAAGTCCTAAAATTAAAATTGGTTTTTTGAAGCGTTTAAATTTGCTTCGTTTCTCTTGGTGAAAAATCTGACTTTTTGCGCTTGGCGGATTCCCCATATTTTTTTTTCCCAAAACGCTGTTTTCATCAGCTGAAAAATCTTTTTCTGAAGCTCGGGGGATTTTTCAAATCAGGTTCTTCAGTTTATTTTATGAACTGTTTTTATAAAAAGAAATTATCGATGAACAGCTGTCAACTTCAAACCATTCTTAAATAAAATTGAGAAGTTTTAAGACAGACAAAATTTTTTTTTTCCCCTCGAGTTTAGGCAAAAGTTTAGGGGCCCTTGGGGATCCCTTTAGACTTTCTGCGCCATGGATATCAATAGGCAGGGGTTCATGAGGAAATTCTAAATCATTTCTAGAATAAAACCACGCTGTTGATAGCTTTAAACGCCCACCACTTTAATCCTTTTAAATATTTTTGGGATGCCGCCTGTGTACATTTTAAATTTTACGAAGGGAAGGATTGCGCCTTCCCCCTCCAAACAATTGTTTGCATCAAATCAGAATTTAACCTTTTACTTGATCATAGCGTCCAAGTATTTGTTTGTTTGCTTTACAGTAATGATCGGCCCCTAAAACCCCCCACGCAAACCGTTTTCAATCACTGAACATTGGGAGGAACATAAATTTTTCTTTACTCCAGTAAACTTTAAGAAAGCGCCCCCCCGGGCGAAAAAACGCAGGGGTCCAAACTGAATGTTTCAGCAGGTCTTTCTATAATTTTCAAAGACGTCCCCAACAAACATACATCTGCATCATATGAATATGATAGTCTCCCCTCGTTTTACACTCTAACTTTTCCACCTTCTTGAGCAGTGGGATCGGAGTCGCTGATGCCTTTCCTCTAAGACTAGAAAAAACCGCCTTTAGGGGAAGTTATCTCTCAAACCTTTCCCAACTGTTCTGTAAACCATAAGGGAAACCCCTTTTAACAAAAGTTTAGTCAAAATATTCTTCCTTTGGGGAGGACTTTTAAAGGCATACCGTGCTCAATGTTCCCCCAGTTTGCATAGATTTAGAAAGACTGTTTTTTAAATGAAAACACTGTCTTTTCGATCTGGCAATGCAACTACCCTGAAGGGGTGGTTACTGCTTGCATATAAGGGGGGGCAAACCCCCAAGTTGTAAAAATACAGGGACTTCCTTCTTTGGGTCAAAAATTTAGGGAAAAGATTTTCTTCGCGCACCTCTAAACTTTCCCCTAAAAGTTTCATGGTCTTTAAGTGGGGGTTTCACTCTTGGGGGTTAGCCTAAACCGCAAAAACCAACAATCGTGCGAGTAACTTTGTTGGTCTTCGCGCATTATGATTTAGATAATTTAGATTTTAGAACATCATTCGCATTTTCCCTGCGTTTTAAGAGTATTCCCGCAATCTGGGCCCCCTTTTTATAATTCTGGCTTAATAAACCCTTTCCGGGCCTAAAAAAACAAAAGCAAAAGAACAAATTGTGTTCTCATTTGACTGTTTTTTTTAATTTTTGGGGGCGGCCCCTTTATAAGGAACAAAAAGCCCGAAGTCGCGTAAACTGTATGGAGAATTTTTTTAGCCGTTTCCAGTTCTTTAAAACTAAATTTGCCGCGGGGCGTAGTTTATTCGTCTTTCAGTCAAAAGAATTTTACAATTTTTATTTTCAAGCGCGGCTTTAGCGGTTGGAATTCTTGTTAAAAATTTTACAGAATCTTGTTTATTTCTGTTTTGAAATATGTGCAATAACTGCCTTGGCGTATCAATGTGTAATGGGGGGCCCGGGCGAAAACATTAAGATGTCCCATACTTTTTTTCTGGTTCGCCTATTGTTGGGGCGTTCTTGGACACTTTAATTGGCACCCAAAATTTTTTTTTCCCCACCCAGGGGTATAAATTAACAGTTATGGGGTTTTTTTGTTCTTCAAAAAGATAATTTGGGGCTACCAAAAGGAAAGGGTATTCCATGAAATTTTAAGATCTTTGGGGATTGCCGATAGTTAGTCCCCTCTCTGCGTGTTTTGCGGACTGATGCACCTGCAAGAACACACCACATGAAACTTTTTGTCTGAAAAAAAATTTTGTTAAAACTGCTCTTTTGAAAACCCCCCCAGGGGAGGGGAAAGAAGCCTTGCCCACAATGGCGATATAGCCTTTTAATCTAACTCAAGCTTCCCCTTGACCAACCAGAGCCCTCTTACTTCTTTGGGGGGCAGGTCAAACTGTAACAGTTCTTTTTGCCCAACCGGGGGTTAGTCGTTAGAAAGAATATCTGGTTTATTTAGACCCCCAAATTCTAGATTTTTTCATTATTGTTTTAAAATCATTAAAAAAAGCAACAACTTTAACGGGGTCTATTGTTTAAATTTGCCTGGAAATTAGAAATGCATGAAAAAGCGCCCCTTTTTTTTTTTTTGGGCAATGACTTCTAAATCAATACATTCAGGCTCTTTTAAAACGCTCTTCCGGCATTCCTTTAAAAAATTCGTCTTGTCCTTCATTATTTACCCGCGTCCCCTTTTTTAAGCCAAAAAATTTATTTAAATAAAAAAAAAATAACAGAACCAATATCAACGGCTTTTTGCGCTTGGACTCATAAAATAAAGTTTAAAAAACCTTCGGGGGTTTTTTAATGTGACGGTTTTAAAAAGTTTAATGCCCGTTTACTTTTTTAAGCATTCCTTTTTTATTCCCCGGGGTCGTTTTTGGGGGAAAAACTTTCCTGCCTTTCTTTGAAGATCAAACTTTTTTCTTTTTTGTCTTTTAAAAACGGCCCGTAAACGATTTAAAATTCTTTTTCCTGAAGTTTGAGTCAACAAGCCTTTATTTTTTGCCGTTTTAAAGAACTAAGTTTTACCGTTATTAGTTGAACATATGTGTGCTTTTGGAGTTTAGTTTTTTTAATTTTTGCCAAGCGCTTTCAGCTAAAGGGAAAAACCGAGAAAAAGCAAACCCCCAGGGTAAACTGCGGGTGCGCCATGTGTGCTAAAGCCAAAATTCCTGCGATAGAGCACTTATAGTCATGCCCAGTATAAATATGTAAACAGCATTAAAGGCAGCAAATACCTTGTTTGGTTTTGGGGATTTTGAAAGCTTTCTCTAACTGCTGCATTTGCGTAATTTTGTTAATTGAAGGTTTTTTAGGGGGTTTTTACTACTCTTCTTTTGGCGGGGCCCGAGGGCCCTTGGGTAAACCGAACAGCATCTTTTTTTTAAAAAAAAAAAATAATTTATATATACATTTTTAACTGTTTTTTCAATATTCAGCTCGCCCAATAATAAAAACAAATGAATTTAACTTTATCACTTTTTCTTCTTTTTCAAATTTTTTGTTTATTTCGTTCCCACCTCCCCCTTCCCCTAAAACGTTTTCCCCCGTTACCTAGGGCAATCCTAAACCGTATTTTGTTGTTAAAAAAATACAAGCCAACATTTGGGAAAATGTAAAAATTTGAACCCCGGTCTGCTGTTGGGTTTTCCCCCCCCCACCCCCAAAAAATTTTCTTTTTTCGTCAAAAAGATTAAGGTTAAGCCCGCAGCCTAAATTTTTTTAGGACTTTCCCTCAATTTTACTTCACTTTCGTTATTTTGGAAAAAAAATTTTTTCTTGCCTTTTAAAACGGTTTTTTCACTTCAACGCAATAAAATTTCCCTTTTTGGATTTTCAGCAAAGCTAAAACAAAAATTTCCTTAGGCTGCCCCCCTTCTGGGGTATGTGTTATAACTCCCCGTCGTAATATAGCAATCTTGATTATATTGTTGCCAATCAGCCCTTTCAAGTGAGGGGTTCTAACAACGCAAAAAATCTAACGGGTGTCAAAAATGCTGACTTTTTCGGTGTCTGTGAATATAACACGTTTTTTATTATTAAAAGTTTTTTCATAGACAATCTGTCTTTAAGCTCCTTGAAAGTTTGGGGGCATGCGTTTTAACAACTCAAACAAGGGAATGGAAAAGCGATTTCCATACCAAAAATTTTCGGCTACATACTTTTTTTCGTTTTTAAACTCCAGCGCCTATTCTATTTTTTTTGCTTCTTCATTTTCGATTTCCCGAAACGCAAAAATCACCCTTTCATTCCGGGGGAGCCATAATCAGAAAAGGTTAAAAAAATGTCTGCATTGTTAAAGAAAAAAAATTTTTTGCCCCCCAAGTTTTTTTGAAATTTTTCTTAACGTTGCCCGCCCCAGATTTGTACAATGTCCTGTTTGGGTCTTTGTTGAAAATTCTATTTGAAAGTAAACGGCAGACCTGGCACAACAATTCATCTGCTCCCAGGGGCTGGAAATTGACAGTAAAAATTTGCTGCTCAAAATGTATTTTTTGGAACAATAATATTCCCTTTATTTCCCTTACGCCGGGGGCCTTTCAGTTTTCATGGGGGGTCAAGAAAGAGCCATATGTTTTTTGTGCATTTTTATGAAGCAAAAAAAATTTTAATTATTTAAAAACGGCAGGAATGAGGCGAAAAATTATGATGTTTTTTTTATTTGGAGACGCATGATGAAATGACCCTTTTTCAACAGCTCAATGCGCTCAAGCGGCTGAATTAACAAAAATAAGGTTAAATTTTTACCCAAATTTAGGTCAAGAACCCCCAATTTAAGACCCCAAAGATTTTGAATTAAAAAATGTCTTTGTTTGTGAGGACGACCAAGGACAAATTTTTTCAGCTTACAACTAAAAAGACCCCTCAAGTTTTTTGCCGGGGTTCAATTTAAAATAGACCTGTGAAAGTCAAATGCCTTCCTTGTTAGGGCCAAAAATTTGGGCGGGGGCAGTTCAAAAATTCAAACACCTGCAAGAACTCCCAAGTAAACCTGCAAAACTGGGCTTAAAGAATTAAAAACATCAGCAGGGGAAAAATAAAAAAATAAACAAAACCGTTTTCGAAGAAACCGTTAAAAACATACCGACCCCGCTCCCAGCAGAAATAAGGCCCCTTTACATG
Organism: Conus ventricosus; assembly: GCA_018398815.1. Lineage (NCBI taxonomy): Eukaryota > Metazoa > Mollusca > Gastropoda > Neogastropoda > Conidae > Conus > Conus ventricosus. The sequence continues at coordinate 6,688,043 of CM031609.1, read as the reverse complement.
TTAAAAACCTCAGGGGAATTAACAAACAATTAGCAAACTGGGGAAAATTGGGGCATAAAAAAGGGAAAAGAAAAACCCCTTGAGGAGACGCCAAATGGGCGATATTAAAGAAAAAAAAACCCCAAAGACAAAAGTCTTTAAAAAGAAAGCGGCAAGCTAAATGCTAACACTAAACCCAACCAATTTCAATCAATGAATAAATAAGAAAACTATCCGAAAAATTTTTTAGAAACACAACGCTAGCAGAACGAATCCGAAACTGTTTAGAAGCAAGGAGTCACATTAGTAAGGTATAAAGCCTTAAATTTTCAAAAACACTGGTTAAAAGGGTATTCAGGGGGTGGGGAGGGCAAATCGTGCCCCCCGCCCCTCGCCTATAAACATGGGGAAAAAACACTTTCTCTTGGAATTTATTTTAAAAAAATTTCTAGTAAAGCTATAGACTCTTTACCTAGGGTTTAGGGGGGGAAATTTTACTGGCTTTGTTACTGCAAGCAAGTTTGGGTTTAGGCCGAGCACTTAGGACTAGTTTTTTTTTAAAAGTTGGGTTTCTATTTGTAAGATAAAACCAAGTAAACCAGGGCCCGTTAAAACCAAGAACAAACGGCTTTTCATATCATGGTATCGCGAAAAGAGTCTGCGGCTTTGTGAGTCTTCAATACTTTGGGGTTTGGGGTTCGGGTTAGATGACTTAATTTGGTTTTGTTTACTGCTTTTAAAATTCTGGCTCGTTTTGTCTTTTTTTTCCCCAAACCCTTTATTCCCGCTAAAAAATTTCTTATTATAGTTTATTATTGTACCTATCGGATCTGAGGGCCGAACGATGTAAAACCGTGCCAAAAGCAAAGTCTACTTTCGATTGCGTATGTAAAACATGTTGGTTTCCCTTTAATATTTAAGGTAAAAACACTGTAGAATTAATGGCGTCCTCAAAATTTTTTAAATATTGTTTCTTTGCACAAAGCCTAGAAGGTCTGTTATTCCCATCCGTTTTGCTTGGAACCCAGCAAAAACCCAAAATAAGACGAATGGTCGTTTATTCGTTCTTTCCCGCCCCCATTTGGCCCTTAAAGGTCTAAAAATGTTGTCCATCTGTTTTTTGCTCTTGCTCTATGGACCCAAGGGAAAAAGGGTTCGCTTTTAAGAAAAGAGGTAAAGGGGATTCCCTCATATTTAAACTTTTTGTGCATGCCCCAAAAATAAGGGGGGCCTAAGCCATGATTTAAAATCCACTTTTGTCTAAAGTCTGTCTTGGGTTAAAATCGAATTTTTACAGATCCCTTTTAAAAGTTCATTCTATTTGGTTGCGAAGGATTTTAAAGGTTTGTCTTTGGGAAAGGCGCTTCAATTCATCAAAAAACGTCTGAAAGGGGAAAAAAAAAAGAAATCGCATGACCTCACAAAGATCAGGGGATTTAAAAAATGCTACGACACTCCCCAACCCCGTTTATGCACAAAAAAACGGCAAAATTTTAATGGTTTCGGAAAAAGATCGGATGACTAAACCACGCTTTCGCGTGTGTCTTTTTTAATGGAGGGGAAAAATATCTGTTTAATGGAGTCTCACCTTTTTAAGAAAAGTGACAGTTGGGCCAGCAATGCAAAGAATATTGTTAATTTTTTAAATTTTTATGCGGGCCCCAAAAAATATTTTGCTCAGTAAAATTTTAAGATCATTTTTTAAATTTTTTTTAAAAAAAGTTTGAACAATAACAAAACCCAAAGTCCTTTGTTTTTTGAACACTTTGAAACGAAGCGGAGCCCCAAAAAGGGCCCCCCTGAAATATTTTAAAAAAGTCGAAGGGTTTTAAATTTCAACCAAAGGGGAAAAAAAATTTCAAAAAATTTTGGGGCTCAAAGCTAACCAGTTTAAAATACCCGGTGGTTTTACGGATTTTGCTCACAAAAAAAGCAATGATAATTCGGCTTACCTCAAATTAACAAAGCAAATCTAAAAACAATATTTCATTTGAACCGAAAATGCAGTTTTTATTTGAAAAAAAGCTAAAAAGTTAGGCTTAAAGTTGACACCCCCGGTACAAAAAGTTTGTTGTTGCGCCCCAAAAAAAATCTTTTAAAGGGGGAAAAAAACCCCTCGTCTTGGGATTACTTCATTACTTTTTGTTTTTTGGAGAGGGGGCACTGATGAAAAAATTATTTATGGAAGGCCCTCAAAAATTTTAAAAGCTTTACCGCGGGAAAGCGCATATTCGATTATGAAATTATACAATTCCCAATTTACCGTTTAAAAGATTAGTTTTGGGGGGTTGGTCATTTTAATAAAAAAATTGCAGACAAAGAGGGAAGTTTTAAATGCAAAACCCACACATTGTTTTGGAAAAAATAATAAACTTACTAAAAATGCGCGGGGCCAAGAACCGGGGGTTTCATTGCGCCTGTGAGGTGATAACCCTTTGAAATAAAAGACCTTGCAGACGTTGCGGGCTTTGAAAAATGGGGGAAAAGGCCTTTTATGGTTTTTATACAAAAGATGGGATTTTAAAAAACCAAAAAGGGGCGACAGCAAAAATTCCTAACTAAACACTCGCATCAGAAGCAAATAATGTTGGGCCCGTTGAATATAAAAAAGTTTTGAAAGCCTGACCCAAATGGCACTTAAAAATATTTTTAATGGGAATAAAATTTTAAACAAAACCCCTTTACATATTTTAGCCTCAAAAAAAATTTCAGAAAAGCATTCAAAACCCGCCCCTTTACAGAAGTCTTAGCCAGACGAAAATCCCCAAAGAGATGAAAAAAGCCGTAGGGAATAAACAACACCTCCACAGAAGAGAAAGGGGGTTTTTAAAAGGGTGCCTTCTAAAAAATTTCAGTTCATTCCCAAAGAAAATTTGGAGCACGTTCACAAAGTATTTTAAATTTCTGTCTTAAAAAAATAAGGGGGGGGGGAGGGTTGTGGGGGTTATGACGTCCTTTTAAAAAGGGAAATTAATTTTGGCAAAACTTTGCGTTTAAAAATTAAAGTTTCCGTCGTCATTTCACAAGGCGAGGAATTTAAGGGCAAACAACAAACAAAAAAATCAATATTTCTAAATAGAAACAATCTTACAGAACTGAATTTGGGTTTAAACTTACGCATTTAGGCCTAAGGGTTTTATTAACTGAACAAGTTTTGAAGAGAGTATGAAAAAACAATAACGGATTAGATTTTTTTTGTTATAAAACAGGAGATTAAAATTTAAAGACAAAAACCCCTCTTGTTCATTTTTGTGGGCAAACTGGTTGTGGAAAAACAAATTTTTCCCAACCTGTTACAAAAAAGTTATCGTTATAATTTTTTCAATTGTGATTTTCGCCCACCTAAATGGAAAAAACATATCATGATAGAAGGTTTAATGGACAGTGTGACATATTTTAGTTTAAACCTAGCAATAAAATGAGTGATGTTTAAACAGTTTTATAGACGTTTTTAAGAACCAGAACATTTATTATAGTGACTGTTCGGCAGAAAGGACATTTAAAAAGGAAAACTTGCAAACAGCTTTCAGCGGAAGACTGGGATAAATGTTGGATTTTATGCCAAAAAAATAACTCGGTTTTAAAAGCTTTAAGAACGTTAAAGACTGTGTTTTTTTTTCCATAAAACAGAGACTTTTTAAGAATGTTTGCGCAAAATGGTTATTGAAAAGACCAGAAAAACACAGGATTAAGCAAAAAAAATGAAAATTTAAAAGTTTTGTAAAATTTGTATTGAAAACGGATAAACCCGGACATAAGTGTTTTTAGATAATCGTTATTTTTTGGTTAATTTACGTCTTACTGTCAGAGAACAGGAAAAGGCGGGTTTTTGGCCACTTTCGCCCAAAACTCGGGGGAGGGGAAAGTGCTTTGAAACGGCCTTTTCCCGTTTCTGAAGGGGCACGGATAGTGCAAGGCCGAATTTTGGCGTAAAGGGGGAAATTCATGTATTTGAAGAATTTCTGATGTCGTTGGGAAACCCCCCCAAACAAGGGAAAAAATTGGGGGGAGTTGTTCTTTTGATCAAATTTAAAACTAAATGCTGGCTGAATTAAGGAGCCCAGAAAACTTTCTGATTTTTTAGTGCAAAAATTCAAAAGGGCATGTGGCCTGCCAAAAACGCCAATGCGGGGAACCAAGGGAAAGGGACCCCCCTTGTTTGGCAAAACGAAAATTTCTGCCCCTTTCTTTGCCTACAAAAACCCAGACGGTGTTGTGGAACCTTTTGAAACACCATGCAAAGTACGGTGTGTAGCGGGGGGGCAAGGACTGCAGTATTCAAGTAAAAAACCCCTCCGACAGACAAACCCCACCCCTTTTTCAATTAAATGCAAGCTCCACTGGGACACAAACTGCAAAACCCCCATTTCAATCGACCATGAAATGATTTTTTTACACACAGGGGCCTGGAGAAAAGAGCAAGTAAAGAGCGACAAAGGCCACGGCCATGAGCAAGTGAAAGCCAATTTTGAAACAAAAACCCTAATAAGGGCAAAAGGTTTTCCCTTTCTCCAGGCTGCAGCACCCCGGGCGTTGGTCCCGCCCACCAGCTCGCCCCCACCCCCCGGGTAGAACTGGTCTTTACGTTGCACGGCCCCCCAGGGGGGCCTTTTCCTTGCTGGGGTTCTTGCACGCAGTTCCGCAAAAGGGCTGCCAACAAAGTTTTCTCCCCTGCGAAGCCTCTCGAACTTTTACGTCCGCAAAAGGGGAGTTACTGTTGGGCGAAATTCTGATATCATTTCATGAAGGACGGGGGCAAAATTTTGTCATTGTGACCCAAAATGCCCCCCAGAGGGAAAAGCTCACTCTTGGGCCTGAACCAAGCAATTTTGGTTGGAATGGGGGTAGTGGGGGGTGTCCTGCGATGTTGGGTCAAAACGACCCACTGCACAAAAAGTGACCGGGCGCAGGCAGCTCCAACGGTGGGTTTTCCCCCCCAACTTTACACCGACTGCTCACTGTGGAGTTGGTGCCGGGGCCCGGCAGAACGGGGGGTGTGTGGGGACAGGTGGGCAAATAAGCAGCGTGGGGGCAATGTCACCAAGGGGGTACGCAACGGGGCAGCCCCAAAAACAAAAAAACCTTTTGTAATTACGACAAAGGACTTTTTCTGACACCACCGATTGGAGTAAGCCCCCTTTTTAACCGCTGGGGGGTTGTTCCAACTTTTCTTTATTTTTTAGTCCCCCCCCCCCCCCCGGGAGGCGGACGAGCCCCCCACGGGCAGAAGGGTTACAGCTTAACCAAGGGCCATTTTATGTTTAAGCCCTTCCCCGCTCCCCTCGCTTTTGTCGAGGGGGTGGCCAATGGGGCTGGCACTTTCCTCGGGGGAGCCTATTTTAGAATGGAAAATTATCAAAGCCCATTTACAAGCCATCAAAAAGTTTCAGAAAAGCATTCAACTCTGCCCTTTACATGTAAGTCTTATGCCAGACGATAATAGTCGGAAAGAGATTGAAATAAAGCCGTATGGGAATAACAGTACATCCTCCACAGAAGAGAAACGGTTTTAAAGGATGCTTCTACAAAATTACAGTTCATTCCGCAAATGAAATTAGGAGACACGTTCACAATGATATTTGAAATTTCTGTCTTAAAAGATAAGGGGAGGGATGGGGTTGTGGCGTTAGTGACGTCCTTCTAAAAGGAATTCTAATTAGCTGGCAAAACTTAGACGTTGAAAAACTTAAAGTTACCGTCGTCATTCTTCACAATGGCGAGGATATTAAGGTCATAACAACAAGCAACAAAATCAATATTAGTCTAAATAGAAACAATCTTACAGAACTGAATTGGATTAATCTTACGCATTTAGGCCTCATAGGGTTTTATTACACTGAACAAGTTTTGACAGAGAGTATGATAAAAACAATAACTGGATTAGATTAAATTCTGTTATAAAACTATGGAGCAGTTAAACTTTATGACAAAAACCCCTCATTGTTCATTAATTTGTGGGCAAACTGGTTGTGGAAAAACAATATTTATCCTCAACCTGTTACAAACAGTTTATCGTTATAATTTTGATCATATTGTGATTTTCTGCCCAACACTTAAATGGAACAAAGCATATCATGATAGAAGGTTTATATGGACAGATGATGACATATATTTAGTTAATCCTAGCAATAAACTGAGTGAGTGTTTAGAACAGTTTTATAGACTGTTTGAAGGAACGCAGACACTATTTATTATAGATGACTGTTCGGCAGAAAGAGACATAGTTAAAAAGAGAAACACTTTGTCAAAACTAGCTTTCAGCGGAAGACATGCTGGGATAAGTGTGTGGATTTTATGCCAGAAATATAACTCGGTTTTAAAAGACTTTAGAGAACAGTTAAAGACTGTAGTTTTATTTCACATGAAAGACAGAGACTCATTTGAAGAATGTTTGCGCGAAAATGATGTTATTGAAAATGACCAGGAAAAACACAGGATTAAGCAAAAACTGAAATCTGAAAAGTTTAGTAAATTAGTATTGAAAACGGATAACCCTGCACAGTATGTTTGTTTGTAGATAATCGTTATTTTTGGTTATTGACGTCTTACTTGTCAGAGAACAGGAAAAGGCGGCTTTTAGGCCACTTTCGCCCAAAAACTCGGTGGAGGGTGAAAGTGGCTTAGAGTCGGCCTTTCCCTGTTCTCTGATAGGGTCACGGATGAGTGCAAAGGCCTGAAATGTGACGTCAACTATGGGGAAGTTCATGTATTTGAAGATTGTTGCTGATGTCGTTGGTGGAAATCCCCCCAAACAAGGGAAATGATTGGTGGGGAGTTGTTCTTTTGATC
>CM031609.1:6614088-6669375 GCA_018398815.1 Conus ventricosus | reverse complement strand
AATTAACACTAAATGCTGGCTTGAATTAATGGTAGGCCTCAGAACACTTGCATGGATTATACGTTTTAGTGCAAAATTCTAACTGTGGCATGTGGCCTGCCAAAGACGCCAATGACGGGAGAACCAAGGGAAGGCAACCCCCGTTGTTTGTAGCAAAGCAGAAAATTACTGACCACTTTCATTTGCCTACAAACCTAGATCGGCTTGTTTGCTGTGAACCTTTTGAATCACCATGTCATAATGTACGTGTGTGTATGCGTGTGCAAGTGACATGCATGTATTCAAAGCTAAACACCTCCAGTACATGACAAGCCCCACCGATTTGCAATTAAATGCAAGCGTCCACTGCAAGGACACAATCTGCAACACCCGATTTTCAATCGACCATGAAATGATTGTTTGACATCACAGGACCATGGGAGAAAAGAGCAAGTAAAGAGACAGACAAAGGCACACGGCCACTGAGCAAGCTGAAAGCCAATTTTGAAACAACAGCCACTAACTACAGGTCAAAGGTTCTCACTTTCTCCAGGCTGCAGCACCAGGTCGTTGAATGGCTCCCTGCCCACCAGCTCGCCCGTCACCCCGGTGTAGAACATGGTCTTGACGTTGCACTGGCCCTGCAGGGTGCGCTTCTCCTTGCTGGTGTTCTTGCACTGCAGTTCCAGCACAAACGGGCTGCCAACGAAAGTGTTCTCCGTGTCGAAGCACATCTCGAACTTCACGTCCTGCAAACGGCGAGTTACATGTTAGCGGCAGAAATCTGCTAGATATCATTTCTGAGTGAAGGACGGGAGTCAAAATTTTGTCATTGTGACCAGAAATGCCCTCCAGAGGAAGAGCTCACTCTTGCGGACTCTGCAACTAAGCAATTATTGTCGTTGGTAGTGGGGTTAGTAGGTGGTGTCCTGCGTATGTTGGATCAAAACAGACGCCACTGAACACCAATAAAGTGACCGGGCAGCAGTGCAGTGTCTCCAACGGTGGGTTGCCCCCCGATGACTTGACACCGACTGCTCACTGTGGATTGTTGGTGCCGGGGCTCCGGCAGAACGGGCTGGGCTGTGGCTGGGGACAGGTGGTCAGAATAAGCAGCGTGGGTGCAATGTCACCAAGGTGGTACAGCAGACGGGGCAGCAAAGACAAAAAACCTTTTGTAATTACGACCAGAAGGACTTGTTCTGACACCACCGATTGTGAGTAGAGCACACCAACTTTTAACCGCTCGTGGGGTTGTTCCACACATTTTCTTGATTTGTATGTCCCCCCCCCCCCCTCTTTGCATGGACGGACGAGTCTCCCACTGCAGAAATGTTACAGCTTTCACCAAGGCCATCGTATGTTAAGCCTACTGACTCCCATCATGCTTTTGTCTGAGGGGTGGCCAATGGAGCTGGCACTTCCTCGGTGTCAACTAAATGACGTGATGTAGCGTGCATGAATGAGAGTGGGCACCATGGGCTGGCGAGCAGCTCCGATCAATACCACAGTGGCGGTAGTCATCTGTGGTCGATTTATCACATTCAGCTGACCAAACCTGTGGTAAACGGTGCACAGTTGCATCCCTTTGGCAGAAAACACATGCCAACTTCCCACGTTGTGGCCGTTTATAGAGCCACACCAGTCCACAGACAGTGAGGTGCTGCCCGCTCTGCAAGGTGGTGGGAGAAAGGCAGGGAGCAGAGCATGTCCCACAACCAGTCCACAGACAGTGAGGTGCTGCCCGCTCTGCAAGGTGGTGGGAGAAAGGCAGGGAGCAGAGCATGTCCCACACCAGTCCACAGACAGTGAGGTGCTGCCCGCTCTGCAAGGTGGTGGGAGAAAGGCAGGGAGCAGAGCATGTCCCACAACAGGATGGCGACAGGCTTCAACCAAACTCACAGTATCCACGGCACATGGTAACATTACCACTTCTCCAATACACAATATTTACAGACTAGGCACTGTCCCGAAGTAGAAAGTGTCAGTTCTTGAAACCCATCACTCTCTCTCTCACACACACACGACATACAGAGACAGACCTGTGTATAAAGAGTAATATTTTGAAATACACAAAATAACATGATACCGACACCAGAAACAGTACCACTGACCATATAGCACTCCCAAATACACGTTTAACAGTTCAATCCACTCACACAACACGATGAACATGTTATTACTGACAGAACCACATTCAACAGTTCAGCCCACTGACTCACCTGGGGGCCTGTCTGATAGACGTCCTTCTTGGTGGAGCCCATCTTGTTGGCTTTCTGCACAGCCACCCGCTCTTCCGGGCTGCCTGTCCCACACAGCAAGAACAAAAATAACTCTGGGGTGCCTGTCTCACACAGCAAGAACAAAAATAACACTCTGGACTGCCTGTCTCACACAGCAAGAACAAAAATAACACTCTGGGCTGCCTGTCTCACACAGCAAGACAAAAATAACACTCTGGGCTGCCTGTCTCACACAGCAAGAACAAAAATAACACTCTGGACTGCCTGTCTCACACAGCAAGAACAAAAATAACACTCTGGACTGCCTGTCTCACACAGCAAGAACAAAAATAACTCTGGGCTGCCTGTCCCACACGGCAAGAACACTCTGGGCTGCCTGTCTCACACAGCAAGAACAAAAATAAAACCGTTCACCCCACCTTGTCAAGACCAAAACTAGAGACGCATAAACTTAACCTGCAAGTCACCTAACTTGAGGGAAAGCATACAGACAGCAAGCCCTCCCATGCAGTCTTCTACCAAACACCGCCAGAGGCTATGCTTCAAAGTCAACCTGTGGGACAGCATACAGACAGCAATCCCTCCTATGCAGTCTTGTACCAAACACCGCCAGGGGCCATACTTCAAAGTCAACCCGTCTGTACACCAGTTCCGTCACAGGCAAAGCTGCCGACTGTGAAACATTATATTGTTGTGTTTGGATTGTGGGTTCATGATCTGCCCTGCATGCTACACCCTCACCAATTCCTGAGAGAAAGGTACTCCGCCAGTGCACTGTCTGCACCTTCCGACAGCGCTGGTTCACTGGTTCCGACTCCCTTTCCCGAACAGTACGTCGAATGGGACTAGACACCGAGCTCTGTGTGTGCGTGACTGTAGCATCACATTTTGCACACACATCAAGTTCTGTCACCAACTCCAGGAAGAGAAGGCCAGTTTGGCCCTTGGTATAGATGACATGTTAACACATAGCATGCATTTTTCCGTGAAATATTGAAAAAATTAGTAAAACACTGAGTGACCTATATTCCACTGAATGGCACGGAAAACAAATATAACGCCAGCATGCAGCTTTTCAGACGGCTCTACTCAGGTAGGCAGCCCGTGTAAATGAGAGGCTGGCTTTCAAAGTTCTTGGAGCTTGGTCTCAGACAGAGGACAGTTCAGTATTCTCAACAACAATACACACGTTTCCAAGCATGAACACCTGAGGTTCCAATGCTGGGTGAACGTGTCATCTCTGAAAACCTGCTGACATGCAGGCCACAGCTGACCTTACCTTCAGGATACTTGTACAGGTGTGTGACGTCTTCTCTCCAGGTTCTCTCATCTCTGGGCTCTTTGGACAGTGTGCTGATGAACTTTCCCACTCTGAAACGATCAGCAGCAGTTCTCACGGCAAGACTTTTCTATGCTGCACCAAATAATGTCTCTACAATAAACCGATTCTCAAGTCTTACATAACAATTTATAAAAGAGTTCTGCCAAATTCTTTCTTTCCAAAACCACCGTTACATAAGCTTTCTTCTGTCCAGTCTCCTGTCTCAGGCTTATCCTGTGAGTGAGCTTTCTGCTTTCCACGGATTTGCTCACAGGTCCTAAAAATGCTAGAGAAAAAATAGATCGGCTGGATTGTTAGTCATTTTCCCAGAGAAGAAAACCGTTAGCTAGGTTGTCAGTATCGTTTCCCAAGATAAATCCAATCTGCCAAACTGTCAGTGTCATTTTTAAAGACAACAAATACGATCAGTCAGACTGTTAGTATAATTTTTCCAGGTAACAAACAATTCAAGCACATTGTCAATATTTTCCAAAGTAACAGCCAGATTGTTAGCATCGTTTTCCCAGGTAACAATTACGATCAACCAGATTGTTGGTATCATGTTTCCAGGTAACAGAAACAATTAACCGGATTTTCGATAACCTTTTCCCACGTAACAAATAAGATCAGCCAGATTATTATGATCATTAAAAAAAAAAACACACCAAAAAACCAATAATAGTACCCGAGCAACATACTCTTCACCCGAATACCACTTGGACAACTCTACTGTAACAAACACTGTATCATCACAACAGAACCAAAGCACAAAGAGACAACAACCCTAATCCCACACAGACAGACGTTTTGTAACAAATACTAAAACAAGGATTCAGAGAGACACACACAAGTAAGCAAGCCACTGCAGTCTTCCCTTCGACAAGTGGTTAGCTTGCATGCACCCACTGCAGTCTTCCCTTCGACAAGTGGTTAGCTTGCATGCACCCTTGGAAGTGCTAAGCAGCTAGCCCAGTACACACACTTGCTGCTCAGTTTACATACAAGCTGCTTAGTTTATATACAAGCTGCCAAGTTTCCATACAAGCTGCCCCGTTCCCATACATGCTGCCCAGTTTCTATACATGCTGCCCACTTTCCATACAAGCTGCCCAGTTTACACACAAGCTGCCCAGTTTACACACAAGCTGCCCAGTTTCCATACATGCTGCCCACTTTCTATACATGCTGCCTAGTTTCCATACATGCTGCCCAGTTTCCATACATGCTGCCCACTTTCCATACATGCTGCCCAGTTTCCATACATGCTGCCCACTTTCCATACATGCTGCCCACTACTTTCCACACATGTTGCCCAGTTTCCACACATGCTGCCCACTTTCCATACATGCTGCCTAGTTTACACACATGCTGTCTAGTTTACACACATGCTGCCTAGTTTACACACATGCTGCCTAGTTTACACACATGCTGCCTAGTTTACACACATGCTGCCTAGTTTCCATACATGCTGCCTAGTTTCCACACATGCTGCCCAATTTCCATACATGCTGCCTAGTTTACACACATGCTGCCCAGTTTCCATACATGCTGCCTAGTTTACACACATGCTGCCTAGTTTACACACATGCTGCCCAGTTTCCATACATGCTGCCCAGTTTACACACATGCTGCCCAGTTTCCATACATGCTGCCCAGTTTCCATACATGCTGCCCAGTTTCCATACATGCTGCCCAGTTTCCATACATGCTGCCCAGTTTACATACATGCTGCCTAGTTTCCATACATGCTGCCTAGTTTACACACATGCTGCCCAGTTTCCATACATGCTACCCAGTTTCCACACATGCTGCCCAGTTTCCACACATGCTGCCCAGTTTCCACACATGCTGCCTAGTTTCCACACATGCTGCCAAGTTTACATATATGCTGCCCAGTTTACACACATCCGCCCAGTTTCCACATTGCTGCCCGTTCTTTCCCAGGCGATCGATACCGCAGTGAATTCTGCCAGTAATCCAATGGAACAGTCTGAAATTCACCACTGACCATTTGATCGTCTTCTTGGCAGCCTGATAGACGCCATGACGTTTGCTGGTAACTTCCAATACCACCACCCCCACCCCCACCCCCCACTTTGAACTAACAGACCAACAGTGACAACCAGTTCCCTGTTCGCCTTCTTTGTTAGGTCTGGTTCTGATCGTGCTCTCCCTCACCATCTCCCACTCCACCTCAGTAACCGTTGTCATGCAATCAAACAGCTGGCTAGGATCTGGTCTCTGACACACGGAAACTCTCCGGAGAGTTTCCCGATAATGAGAGAAAGCATGCGTCGATAGCAAAGTCACTTCAAGGTTATGTTGTTTGTTTTTTTAATCCACTTATACATTTTGATACACTGCCACCAAGCATGCTGGGAAACAGCAACCCCATTTCAACTTGGACAACTCACACACACACTATAGGAGACAGCAACCCAATATTGACATGGACAAATCTGTAGTTTGTCTATATAGTTTGCTGCAAACTACATAACACCACACACACTATATGAGGCAGCAACTTGATTTCCACGCAGACTCATCTCTTGTAACAAACTACACAGCAAAAAGAAAAAAACATGCTGTAAGAGAGAGCAAATTATTTTCCACACAATTAAATCTGTCGTAACAAACTCTACATAATAGGAATAAAACGGCGCACTGTAACAAGACAGACAACACTTACACATTCTTCTCCATGTATACGTTCTTCCAGGAGCCATCCTCTTGCATCATCCAGTACACCCTGTCGGCGTTCACCTCGGCAAAGATGAAGGGGCCGTCATACGCCAAGTGCACCTCCCCTTCTTTGATGGCACGGAGCGGGCAGGGGCCACAACAGTAGACGCCTGAAAGACACACCCACCTTTCTGTTGTACGTGTGGTTTTACTTCTGGTTTGTTTTCTGTTGTCTTTGGACAGGTGAATGGAAACAGAACACACGTTAAACCAGTAACGGAAACAAAAAACCAAGATAACTGCACTTCAGAATCACATGGAAATGAACCTATGCTCTGTATATTTTCTGACCCCCCGTAAGGTAAAGTCACGATGACAGAAACTCATGCTGGAACCACTCTACCCGACAGCCTGAGCTTTGTGCTGGGTATACCGGACATCGCCAAACCATCAGGATTCTCTGTCCCCCCCCCCCCCCCCCCCCCCCCCCCCCCAATCATTTTGATGATGGCAATACCTCGACAACATGCTCTCCAACCACTGATAAGCCTTGACAAAGTAGTCTGGTAGAACCCCATTGTCTTGTATTCTGTTGAGGTGCAAGGGAGGGGCTAGTACCTCTGACCGGGGGACATGTCACGCCCTGTTGGGGAGGTTATTCCATTTGGTCCCCACCTGGCACTCGGCTCTCACCAATGGGACATGTCACGCCCTGTTGGGGGGTTATTCCATTTGGTCCCCACCTGGCACTCGGCTCTCACCAATGGGACATGTCACGCCCTGTTGGGGGGAGGTTATTCCGTTTGGTCCCCACCTGGCACTCAGCTCTCACCAATGGGACATGTCACGCCCTGTTGGGGGGGTTATTCCGTTTGGTCCCCACCTGGCACTCAGCTCTCACCAATGGGACATGTCACGCCCTGTTGGGGAGGTTATTCCGTTTGGTCCCCACCTGGCACTCGGCTCTCACCAATGGGACATGTCACGCCCTGTTGGGGGGGTTATTCCGTTTGGTCCCCACCTGGCACTCAGCTCTCACCAATGGACATGTCACGCCCTGTTGGGGGGAGGTTATTCCGTTTGGTCCCCACCTGGCACTCAGCTCTCACCAATGGGACATGTCACGCCCTGTTGGGGAGGTTATTCCGTTTGGTCCCCACCTGGCACTCAGCTCTCACCAATGGCTTGTCCTAGCTGTTTGGATATAAGACCAGCAACATCCCGGGCAATGGCTTTAACTGGCTGGCAGAAGTAGGTGAGGGTACTCAACGGGTCTCAAACCCTCCGTGAGTTGGGGCTTGTCCATCTACACATGCAAAGACTGGTTTAGGCAGACTTTGCAGAAGAAACCACTGGATGGTTCAACGGGCAAGAAGACGGATCCAGCAAAGCTTTGTGGAGCGCGAACAGGGCTCAGTGAGGCACGAAGGACACTGCTGGCCATCCACTGCACCTCAGCTCATCTCCAGCCATCTTGACGTTGTCTAGCCACTGGATTCAGATGACAGAGTGAGGCCAGTGACCCTGCGCAACTCTCCCTCACCATAATCCAGTTCACGCGCAAGTCACGACTTCACCTTCTATCAGGTGCGGATGACGTAAGCTTTGAAGTCCTTTACCAGCGAGAGAAGTGGGGGGGGGGGGGGGGGGGGGGGGGGGGAGGTGCGACCATTTCACAGAGGCCGAACAGTTGACAGTCACACCTACCATCGCTCGTCTCCTGGGGAGTAGCATCACAGGCCTGCCAGCCCCCGAAGCCGGCCGGCAGATCAGGCCGGGCCATCCACACCTCGTTCCACACGTGGAAGTTCCTGGGACACACCACCGACCAGCACAGTTTCTATGAGTGATCTTACATCATATTAACATTGGACAAGCAACGTCCCTCTTGAACATCACAACCTTTTACGAATGATTTTCATTCAAATATTTGGGTGGGGACAAGGTTGAGGATGGGGCTAGAGAAGGGCGAGGACAAAAAAGTGAGACGAGAGACGATGATGCTAGTGACAATGACTTATGTTTGTTTTGTAATGAAGAAAGTATTGGTTTAGCCATTTTTCATACCTGCCGGTTCTGCTCCACTAAAACGACACAATATATGCACCAAAACATGGTTACACTACACAACAAACCAAACACACACAAAACCACCACTACATCCAAGAAATAAGCACCGACATCAACAGTGAAATAAGCAAATAAAAGCAGAGCATTAACAAAAAAAAAAGATTAACAATAACAAAATACTATATATAGATGTAACGCATTTGTAAATCAAAAAGGAAAAGGTAATGAACAACAAACAGCTTAAAGCAACAACATGTATTACATAGTATACAGGTATTGTAATCCATTATATAATAAAATGAAGGAAAACAACAAAAACAGATTAGCTATCAGTTTATTCTCTCTCGCTCTCGCTATCAGTTTATTCTCTCTCGCTCTCACTATCAGTTTATTCTCTCTCGCTCTCGCTACTTCTCTCGGCTTCTAACTTGTACCATGAAAACAGCCATAAGTACAGGGTAACATAACCCACACCATGAAAACAGCCAGATGTATAGGGTAACATAACCCACACCATGAAAACAGTCAGATGTATAGGGTAACATAACCCACACCATGAAAACAGCCAGATGTATAGGGTAACATAACCCACACCATGAAAACAGCCAGATGTATAGGGTAACATAACCCACACCATGAAAACAGCCAGATGTATAGGGTAACATAACCCACACCATGAAAACAGCCATAAGTACAGGGTAACATAACCCACACCATGAAAACAGCCAGATGTATAGGGTAACATAACCCACACCATGAAAACAGCCAGATGTACAGGGTAACATAACCCACACCATGAAAACAGCCAGATGTACAGGGTAACATAACCCACACCATGAAAACAGCCAGATGTATAGGGTAACATAACCCACACCATGAAACAGCCAGATGTACAGGGTAACATAACCCACACCATGAAAACAGCCAGATGTATAGGGTAACATAACCCACACCATGAAAACAGCCAGATGTATAGGGCAACATAACCACACCATGAAAACAGTCAGATGTATAGGGTAACATAACCCACACCATGAAAACAGTCAGATGTACAGGGTAACATAACCCACACCATGAAAACAGCCAGATGTACAGGGTAACATAACCCACACCATGAAAACAGCCAGATGTACAGGGTAACATAACCCACACCATGAAAACGGCCAGATGTGTAGGGCAACATAACCCACACCATGAAAACACAGAAGTATGGGCTAGAACTTTACTCACACCATGAAAACACAGCTAGAGAGAGAGAAAGAGAGAGAGAGAGAGAGAGAGAGAGAGAGAGAGAGAGAGAGGAGAGAGAGAGAGAGAGAGAGAGAGAGAGAGAGAAAGAAAGACAGAGAGAGAGAGAGAGAGAGAGAGAATGTTGCTTACAGCCCAGCTGACTACAAAGGGTCATATCAGGGCTGTCACCACGCTGAAGTCAACTCACAAGTGACTAAAATAATTTTAAAGAATTCATTCACACAACCCTTCAAGATACATCTTGTAAAACACATTGGAAATTTTGTTAAAAATCTTTCTTCCATAAAAATTCAGCTCAGATGAAAAATGTTGACCTTCAGAAATTCAAAGATCACATCGGGTGGGACATCTCTGAACAAGGTTTTCTGGGAGTCTGCAGTACAGTATTTATGTCTCACATCATGTAAGTTCCAACACTCTGAAAGAACATGTTTCAGTTTGAGTGGTACGTGACATGGAATGCATCAAGGTTCTTCCTCACCTTTTAAAATATATGAATGGGTGTAAAAGCAGTGGCCTGTGTAAACAGCACAAGACTGTCTTCATTACGGCCACCCTGGAACATGGTCAAAACTCAGGTTTGGACGGATTTGGAAAAGTTTGTTATCCGTCTGCCAGTTCCATTCCTTTTGCCAGAGCTCTCCGACATAAACCTGGTTTCAGAGCAGTCCGAGGGTGGAATCTGCTCTTTCTTTGAGGCACTCTTGGCAAGTTGATCAACCAACTGCTTGTCTTGACCCAGCCCCATGCAGGGGAAGCCGACCAATACATATGGGCCAGGGAGTACCTCCTGTCCAGAAGAAGTCCGAGCCAAAAAAAATGTGTTCACCTGCCCTCTCAATCACCAGGATCTAATCCCCCTCCCCTCCCCCTCCCCCCATCACAGATCGCACCATATGACAAATGCAGAAGACCAGAGAAAAGAAGAATGTGGAAAAGAAGACTTGAAAGGGAGAAAAAGAGAAAAGATCCATTAAGAAAGGCAGAAGACGGAAAAAACCTGGTTACTTTTTGTCAGGTCCCTCATCCTTAACCTGTCCGACATGGGAAACCCTACCAGGGGCATCAACTCCTACCATGATGTGCTTAGGCAAGACAGCAACTCACACATACAGGCCTAGAAGCGTTTTCAAAAACTACCCTTCCATCCAAATACTGGTGCCTCCGCCACTAGAGCCTACGGGATCTGCGTAAGCCCTCCGACCACGGCAAGGTTGTGACCCCCTGGAGGGCATGGCATACAGCGTGAGGTAATCCCTCACCATTAAACACACCTTCACTGACTGTGCGGTAATCCCTCACCATTAAACACACCTTCACCGACTGTGTGGTAATCCCTCACCATTAAACACGCCTTCACCGACTGTGCGCTAATCCCTCACCATTAAACACACCTTCACTGACTGTGCGGTAATCCCTCACCATTAAACACGCCTTCACCGACTCTGTGCGGTAATCCCTCACCATTAAACACACCTTCACTGACTGTGCGGTAATCCCTCACCATTAAACACACCTTCACTGACTGTGCAGTAATCCCTCACCATTAAACACGCCTTCACCGACTCTGTGCGGTAATCCCTCACCATTAAACACGCCTTCACCAACTCTGTGCAGCAATCCTCACCATTAAACACACCTCCACTGACTGTGTGGTAATCCTCACCATTAAACACACCTTCACTGACTGTGCGGTAATCCCTCACCATTAAACACACCTTCACCGACTGTGCAGTAATCCTCACCATTAAACACGCCTTCACCGACTCTGTGCGGTAATCCCTCACCATTAAACACGCCTTCACAGACTGTGCGGTAATCCCTCACCATTAAACATGCCTTCACTGACTGAGCGGCAATCCCTCACCATTAAACACACCTTCACCGACTCGGTGCGGTAATCCATCACCATTAAACATGTCTTCACCGACTCTGTGCGGTAATCCCTGTGCGGTAATCCCTCACCATTAAACACACCTTCACAGACTCGGTGCGGTAATCCCTCACCATTAAACATACCTTCACCGACTCTGTGCGGTAATCCCTCACCATTAAACACGCCTTCACCGACTGTGCGGTAATCCCTCACCATTAAACACACCTTCACCGACTCTGTGCGGTAATCCCTCACCATTAAACATACCTTCACTGACTGTGCGGTAACCCCTCACCATTAAACATACCTTCACCGACTCTCTGCGGTAATCCCTCACCATTAAACACACCTTCACCGACTCTGTGCGGTAATCCATCACCATTAAACACGTCTTCACCGATGTGCAGTAATCCCTCACCATTAAACATGCCTCCACCGACTCTGTGCGGTAATCCCTCCCCATTAAACATACCTTCACTGACTGTGCGGTAATCCCTCACCATTAAACATACCTTCACCGACGTGCGGTAATCCCTTACCATTAAACATGCCTTCACCGATGTGCGGTAGTCCCTCACCATTAAACACACCTTCACCGACTCTGTGCGGTAATCCCTCACCATTAAACACACCTTCACCGACTCATGGGATGGGCACAATCAAAGCACAAACATTTCAACTGCACATTCCCAGTCAGTCTTTTTCCAAAATGTTTTACCCGACATGATTTTAAATTTTTCTTTTATTCTCTTTATTTTTCTGTAATTAGCATTTTCCTTTTTTATTTTATCCAACTTCAATGTGGCTGGTGACAGACTGCTTCACACAAGTCTTTTCAGTCGATGACTTGCCCTGCTTGCGAATTTCAGCCTCAGCCTTTAACTGTTACCCTTTTTTCTTCTTCTTTGCGAACACCTTGGTCCACACGGTCAGTCCAGACCTTGAAATGAATAGTGCCATTTTCTCAAGCTCCTGTAGACTGCCATAGAGCTGTGTCATTAGAGCTGTCTCTGTTGGCCACACCTCTTTCCTAATGGGCATTTTTGGAGCACATGCTCCAATGACTTTTCCCTGCCTGCAAGGACAGACTGGAGAAGGCACCACCTTGAGCTTTTGGCACAGGTGACTGTTAAGCCCGTTGTGCCCGGTGTGAAGCCTCACCAGGACACTTTGTTGCTCTCTGGATGTCGTCGATCGCCGTTTGAATCACACGTAAAGTGTTACCTGTTGTGCCCTGAACCGACTTTACCTACAGCCCTGACGTGGTCCCGAGGTCAACTGGACTAGGAAACACGACTTGAGTGACCCTACATACTATCCCACCCCCCTTACCTCAGGTACCTTAAAGTTCCCCAATTCAAGGGAAGATTAGATCCCGCTTCCTCCTGCTGTCTACATATGACAGAGAGAACCGGTGCCTCTCTGCTGCTACAAAGGCTAAGCCTCCCCCCATCCTCCTCCCATCTGCCCACCCACCAGATCGAATCCTCGTCAAGGTCGTCTTTAGGTTCTCCGCTGCTGTCGAAGTGCATGTCGATAGTGATGGTGGTGTCCACGTCATGAGCCGAGGCGAAGTTGGTCACGCTGCGGGCGGGCAGGCCAGAGCCCGACACACTGTGGAACAGGACGCAACGCACGCACGCACACACCCACCACAGCAACCACACCCATGCACCCCACACACGCATTTCATTCTTACACACACCCACCCACCACAGCAACCACACCATGCACCCCACACACGCATTTCATTCTTACCCACACACACACACACGCTCGCATGCACACAAGCATAGTACAGTTTTATAAACGGGGGGGGGGGGGGGGGGGGGGAAAGAGTCCTCGGTCTATAAAGACACCGATGTCAACAAATGCGAGGTAGAGGTTTCCGTTTTGAATGACAACAACGTGTGGAAAAACCCAACCATAAACACAATATAACCTATGAATATTTGCGACCGATTTGGAAGCTAACAAATCTGTTACATCCTTGTGACAAATAATACTGGATAATACTGAGGACACAAGGCATTCTCCGGGTATTTCATCTGCAGTACAATGTAACCTGTCAGAATTCACAGGTTACTAAGGTTTTAGGCAATTTTAGTATGTTAAAAAAAAAAAAAAACTTTCATTAGTGATTGTAATATTTTGAGGTAAAGACATTTACTGCTTTCCACTAGTATTGTTGTTCTATATGTTTTGTTATTTAGCCGATTTTAGTATTAAGACACTTTTATTTTTGCCTGTTTGATCACTTCCTGCAATCAAATGTGTTGAGTCAGACAGACAGGTTGGGGAAACGCTGTGTGACTTGGTGGTGCTAATCCAGGTTAGTTACTCTAAGTATTAAAAGTATGCTTTAAAAGATACTAATTGATTTTTTTTCCTTTAGAATTGCCATATATTTTCTATGCTGTCAACTGGATGGCATTGATTTTTGGTGGATTTTCCTTATAAATACGAATTGCACTTGGCTTTAGCTGTTTATATTTCAGTTGTTAGAATTTTAGGCCTGCCTGTTGAATTAAGTTTAAACCTAGCTGTATTATTTGAAGGTGAGTTCAGGTTATTTATTATTCACTGTTGCTTTAGAATGTGGTTCACACCACATTGTTTCAGAAACATTTTGAGAGATTGTGTTTTAGACCACATGGTCCTAAATAAATCTCATTTTCCTTTGTTCTTGCAGTAAAATAGTGGTTGTCACGTCACATGGTTTTAGTAGAGGATATGTCTACATCTCATGGTTCTTTGTGTATTAATCACGGCACATGTGTTAAGTTTGGTACATGGTTCTTGTGTTTTAATCATGGCACATGTGTTGAGTTGGTACATGGTTCTTTGTGTTTTAATCATGGTACATGTATTCAGTTTGGGAAGTTTTCCTTAAATTTCAGAGGATGTTTATTTTTGCCTTCTCAGTTGAAAAGAGAAAATACTTGCTTTCAAGGATGACTGTTATCTTAAAATTATTTTATTAGTGTCAACTTAGAGACTGATTTTAATCAAAATGGCTATGGTAGTATGAAATTGGTTTTATGGGGACATCTGTTGGAAACCTGGGAAAGGAAAGATTGATCTGGCTTACTGCCTAGTGGTTCAGTTAGATGACTGATAAAGGGTGTAAGCAGATTTGCCGCCATGGTCAGGTGGCCAATTGATAGCGAAGAGCTGTCAGTATGTTGGTATGCAACTCACTGTATTCAGTTTAACACTGGATCAGATCAAAGTGTTTGGCATTACCATAACCAGGGTCAAGTGGATTTGAACTTGATAAGATCATTACTATTTTATTAGTGATGCATTGTCCCTCATTGTGTGTTTCCTAGTTGAGATGTTTGCTGAAGGCCTTGATGGCTTTTGGTTTGGCCATTGTTATTATTTGTGTTTTTCGCACATAGTCCCGTGCAGATTTTTATGTTTTGTATTCTTTTGCAGTGCCCCTTTTGAGTTGCCCACTCCTTTCTCCTTCTCTCTGTCACAACCCTCAAGTTCTTTTGTCATTTATCACCTTAAAATTGAATCAGCCCATGTTTTAGGTTAATATTGTTGTTTGGGATTTTTGTCTATTTAAATTGTTAATAAAAATTGGAGTATAATCGTACAGTCAGAGTTTGGGTTATTTGTGGTCTGGGTCTGTGCGTTTAGGAACCTGGGTTACATAAAGTGGGGGCTCGTCCGGGATTATTATTAGATATGGGCAAAATTTGTTAGGCAATATTATTAGTTTTGAGACATGGCTGATCAATTTGATGATGTGACAAGGACTGAGGGGGTGTTGAGGTAGAGGTGGAGAGGACAGCGGCTCTGAGTGCAGACCAGTTTGCTGCTCTGCTGAGTAAAGTGGAGCGACTGGAGGCATCATTGGGGATGACAACGGTGGCAGAGAGTTTCCAGAGGTCAGGGCCCTGAGTAGAGACCAGCGTACTGCTCTGCTGAGTAGAATGGAGAGACTGGAGGCATCACTGGAGGCGGAGAACAGGGAGCTCCGTGGGAGGCTTGCAAGTCAGGGCAAACCCTGGAAACCGAGGCCAAAGCCTCGGACCCTGAGGAACATCACTTGCCCAGGGCAAGACTCAACAGAAAGTGGGGATACGCCTGCTTCTGACAACCAAGATAGGGAATCATTGGTTAGGATAGACAAGATGGCGTCAGTGATAGGCTTCGGAGTGGGAATTGCAGAGGTGGAGGTTGAAGCAATTCCAGTTGAAATGCCAGTAGAAGCAGTTGTTGAAACAGATGAAATTTCCGTTCAACCTGTGATAGCTCTGCAACCTTTACCTGAGCCTGCAGTCGAGGAATAGTGTTACAGACTCGCAAAGAGGTTGTTGGAGACACACTTGTGTATGCGGACAGTATTCCCGTGCCGCTCCCGAAATCGAAATTTGCACTGAAGAAACTATCCCAACTAAAAAGGGAAAAGGAGGGAGGGAAAAAGGTGGCAAGTCAAGGAATCTGATCGGTACATCTGCCGTACAAAGACTGAGTGACTATGGACTGGATTCGACCCCACCCAAAAAATGGGGACAAAAACGGGTTCAGATCAAGACTTTGGAAGGCGAATTTCCTGTGACAATGTGGGCCTCAGGTGCAGATGACAGCAAGGCAGATGAGGATTCTGTGGCAGGAGACTCAGATGCAGACTTCACAGAGTATGTGACTGGCAGAAAATTACCTCCGGGTGGCATACCTGGTTTAGATCTTAGTGATCCTAAGCAACTGGCAGAGTTTGCAAGGAAAAAGCCACGGAAGCCTCCCGACGATGTACCCAGAACGGTGCCATGTCCCACAAGGACTGCAACAAAATGTTCCGTGGCAACTCTGACATGCGGAAACACCTACATACCCACGGCCCTCATGTCCATGTTTGTGCCGAATGTGGCAAGGCTTTTGCGGAGAACTCCAAACTCAAGAGACATCAGCTTTCTGGTCAAGGCTCTTCTGATGGAGATCAGTGGGCACAGTCTACATACACAATTGGCACGCCAACGCGGGGTTTGACCTATGTCACAGTTCCAGAGTCACCAAGCTGGGGAGGCTAGGTGGAAAACTTAACTTGGGATGGGGAAGTCATTCAGTGCACACTGATGACAGCTAGTGGTACCACTTCTATGTTTTCAAGTTCTCAGGAGTTGACTTCTGCGTTCAGTCATTGGACGATTTTTTTTTGCATGCTCTACTGTATGTTTAAAGTTTTGTGCATTGGAGTGACCAGTTTTTTTCTTTTTTTCCCAACTGGGTATTTTTCCTGATCATTATGTTGTTTGCGTTGATTGTGACTTCCAGTTGTCACCTTCATGTTACCTTGTGTTGTATTGATATTTTGTCCTTTTAGTTTGGTGTTGATTTGGTAGTTTGGAGTGTTGAATACATATTGAGCTGTGTCGTATTTGAAATGTCCCCAGGAAAATTTTGAGTAGAGGAATTTTCCCTAGGAGGGGTGAATGTAACCTGTCAGAATTCACAGGTTACTAAGGTTTTAGGCAATTTTAGTATGTTAAAAAAAAAAAAAACTTTCATTAGTGATTGTAATATTTTGAGGTAAAGACATTTACTGCTTTCCACTAGTATTGTTGTTCTATATGTTTTGTTATTTAGCCAATTTTAGTATTAAGACACTTTTATTTTTGCCTGTTTGATCACTTCCTGCAATCAAATGTGTTGAGTCAGACAGACAGGTTGGGGAAACGCTGTGTGACTTGGTGGTGCTAATCCAGGTTAGTTACTCTAAGTATTAAAAGTATGCTTTAAAAGATACTAATTGATTTTTTTTCCTTTAGAATTGCCATATATTTTCTATGCTGTCAACTGGATGGCATTGATTTTTGGTGGATTTTCCTTATAAATACGAATTGCACTTGGCTTTAGCTGTTATATTTTCAGTTGTTAGAATTTTAGGCCTGCCTGTTGAATTAAGTTTAAACCTAGCTGTATTATTTGAAGGTGAGTTCAGGTTATTTATTATTCACTGTTGCTTTAGAATGTGGTTCACATCACATTGTTTCAGAAACATTTTTGAGAGATTGTGTTTTAGACCACATGGTCCTAAATAAATCTCATTTTCCTTTGTTCTTGCAGTAAAATAGTGGTTGTCACGTCACATGGTTTTAGTAGAGGATATGTCTACATCTCATGGTTCTTTGTGTATTAATCATGGCACATGTGTTAAGTTTGGTACATGGTTCTTTGTGTTTTAATCATGGCACATGTGTTGAGTTGGTACATGGTTCTTTGTGTTTTAATCATGGTACATGTATTCAGTTTGGGGAAGTTTTCCTTAAATTTCAGAGGATGTTTATTTTTGCTTTCTCAGTTGAAAAGAGAAAATACTTGCTTTCAAGGATGACTGTTATCCTTAAAATTATTTTATTAGTGTCAACTTAGAGACTGATTTTAATCAAAATGGCTATGGTAGTATGAAATTGGTTTTATGGGGACATCTGTTGGAAACCTAGGAAAGGAAAGATTGATCTGGCTTACTGCCTAGTGGTTCAGTTAGATGACTGATAAAGGGTGTAAGCAGATTTGCCGCCATGGTCAGGTGGCCAATTGATAGCGAAGAGCTGTCAGTATGTTGGTATGCAACTCACTGTATTCAGTTTAACACTGGATCAGATCAAAGTGTTTGGCATTACCATAACCAGGGTCAAGTGGATTTGAACTTGATAAGATCATTACTATTTTATTAGTGATGCATTGTCCCTCATTGTGTGTTTCCTAGTTGAGATGTTTGCTGAAGGCCTTTGATGGCTTTTGGTTTGGCCATTGTTATTATTTGTGTTTTTCGCACATAGTCCCGTGCAGATTTTTATGTTTTGTATTCTTTTGCAGTGCCCCTTTTGAGTTGCCACTCCTTTCTCCTTCTCTCTGTCACAACCCTCAAGTTCTTTTGTCATTTATCACCTTAAAATTGAATCAGCCCATGTTTTAGGTTAATATTGTTGTTTGGGATTTTTGTCTATTTAAATTGTTAATAAAAATTGGAGTATAATCGTACAGTCAGAGTTTGGGTTATTTGTGGTCTGGGTCTGTGCGTTTAGGAACCTGGGTTACACAAAGAAAAGTAGCACACCTTAAGGGCACTTGGGAAAGCGCATACCTCTACAAAGGGCAAACACTCTGTACAGCGTGCACAGTCACGTCTAGCCAACAGATTACAATCCCCAAAATGACAATTTGGTATGTCGTTAACTGTAGTAAGGAAAAAAAAACTGTTTGTAGAACAAACATAGGTGAATGGGACAGAAAAAAAAATGGACGACGGATATATCCATGTAAAAACAGAACAAACATAGGTGAATGGGACAGGAAAAAAAATGGACGACGGATATATCCATGTAAAAACAAAGTGACAATAGAGGAAATGACAAGCGCAGAATTTCTAGAAGGCTTGAATACAATTAATTCTGAAACACCCCTCTGCATCCTAACATGGGCTAAGTGAAAGAAATCGTTTCAACAGAAAGTGATTGTTCCAAATGTTCATTTCATGCAAAGATAGATGATCAGGTGTGCAATCTTTTTGAAGGCTCATGTATTGCGAATCGTTAGTTGTTTAAAAAAAAAAAAAATCTTAAAATCCTCAACACGCCTATCTTGTTTATTTGCCCGTCTGCTCATTCATCAAAATATAGACAAATGTCTTTGGATTTTATCTATACTATAAACACACAAATTATTAATGAAAGGTCAGTGATTTTCAAGTTCATACGTTTCTAAAAGAAAATGTCTTTCACATTTCAGTGTACTCGCATTAATCTGCGTCTATGTGTACATATTATATGCTCAGCAAAAAAAAAAAAAAAAAAAAAAACAGAAAAAAGAAAAGACAAGATAACAGGAAAGTCCAGAAAAGTGTTAATGTCAGACATTTAACCAGAAGAAAACGGGGGAAAAAAAAAAAAAAAAATCACTACAGAAATCGAATAAATTTAAAGGAAACACTGAGCTCCATCAGAGATGCCATTACCAAATAAAACACCTGAAATTTCAGTTCTTGTGGCATATGAAAGTCCACATCCATAACAAACCACCCACAACTTTCACTGATAACTGCTGAACAATGTGGACGTTACTTTGGGCAGAGAGGCCAAAGCCGTGCCAAGGGCGACAACTTTTGTCCACTTCATGTGAGCAGACTTCAGTATCAAACCAATAGCAGAAAAGGAGAAATGTCTAGCAAAGAACTTCTTGAAGTTGGGGGGGGGGGGGGGGGGGGGGGAGGAGAGGAGGAAGGCGGAGGAGGTCAAAAACGATCCATTCCAAAAGAACCTTTTGATAAACCAAACAAAAAAGGCGAAAGACATGAAGCAGTTCCTTTCAGTCACCTGTGGTGAGCACTCCGGAGAAGACCCAGCACTGGCCAAACATGACCGGTCGTTTCTCCCTGTAGTACTGCTCCAAGATGGCGACGCTCCCAGCCCACGTCAGGGGCGACTTGCCCCCGCTGTAGACCCCTGACCAGTTGCCCGTCAGCACCCCGTCCTCATCCTGGGAGTTCACCTGTCAACCAAGGGACAGTTTTGTCCATACAGTCACACCTTGCAATGGAAACCCATCGGGCCATCTCATCAGGCCGTTTACACTTCTTCCCTTTACCACTTCCCTTTCTAACTTGTTTTTCATCTTTAGCTCTTAAACAGTATTTTCCTCCCACTGAAAATGGATTCCCTTCTAATTTCTGCTCCCCCCCCCCCCTTTCCCCTTCATTCTCCACTCTGACAGTTGTAGCCAAGCAATTCTACCACATCCGATGCCGGGACTCTTCCACCAGCTGACTTTCCACCATTCTGCGATGCTGAAAAATCAAACAGCATGAAGAGTTCAGCCAGGCTATCTTTTTAACAAACGGCAAAACAGTGTACAGCTCATACAGCTTTCAACTACAACGGTAAAAGACTGCTGTATTTGCTGCTTTCATTACACATTATGCGCAACATTCACCGCAAATGATCATCGTGCAAGTCACTTGGCCGTTATTTCTTAAAGGAAACATTGGAAGGTGGCCATCTTGCTTCTGTAACTTGTCAGAATTTCACCGATACTGCCTGCGGTTTGGTTCACACTGCGCTGAATGATCTCATCACGGTGGAATGCAAGTTCAGATATTTATTGAATTTGTGAGAACGCATGGTAGCTGTAACCACGATGATGTATTTTTCATCTTAGGTGCCTATTCTACTTAAAGTAGATTATAACCTGCTGCTTTCCTGGAAAGAGGGAAGTCCATGAAGAAATCATGGTTTCTTGCATTGCTTGAAACTTTGCCTGTAAAGCCAAAGTGATGGAAGCGGGCAGGGAATGCGACAGAGTAGCAGAACCACAGATAATCTGAGCACATCGGTAAGAATGGCACTGCAGAATAATGGACAGCTCTTGCTCGCTGCAGTGGTTTCACCACTCCTAGTAATCTCACAATAGATTAAACAACTGGTATGTTCACAAAGTTACATTCGAAAAAAAAAAGATAATGAAATCTTTGTTTGGAACAAAGGTAGGTGACGGGGCCATACAAGCACCCAACGTAGTGGACGACAGAAAAGGAAGGCAAAGGGAAACGGGTCTCAGAGCATGGAAGAAAACGGGAAACGACATGCATACTACTTCCTGAACATTACTATACACTGGAACACACATACCCCCTCCCACATTCTCTCGTGTGGGGGGGGGGGGGGCGCGGCGGCCGAGACTGAAGTTAAATATTTAACTAAATGATTAATAGCGGCAGTAGTAGCAGCAGGAGGAGCATTTGTGGTGGTGGTAGTCAAAGTAGTAGCAGAAGCAGTCGCAGTAGTCGTAGTAGTAATGGTAGTAGTAGTAGTAGAGATGGTGGTGGAGCAGTAGCTGTGCACTTACCATTGCAGTTAGTTTGCGGACCACTTTGATGGGGTCACCACGAGCGCTGTAGTTCAACCCCGACTCCTTCAACAGGTACATGCAGCAGTCCAGCACTTTGCCTTGGAACTGAATGGGAAAAAAACATAAACGGTGCCAAAACATAAACGAAGGGTCGACATTTTGTTTATACTTCAGTTGTCAACTTTAAGGGTGGGTGGAGGGAGCGTGTGAGAGAGTGCACACACGTGCATGCATGTGTGCGTGTGTTGTGTGTGCGTGTGCGTGTGTGTGTGTGTTGGGGAGGGGTTGCGAGAGGAAGATTGCCTCCCTTCTGTGACCACGGCATTGGGTGAAGGTCATCAAGTGATATCAGTGTCCTTGCAAGGAAATAGTCCCTTACACATCAGTACACAAACTCCATGACCTGTGGATCTGGAAAGACCAATGCCTTTTTTTTTTCATTTTCCCCGTCCATTTCATTTTGAAAAGGTAAACATTTAAAGAAAACCTTGTTGCCCCGAGATCCGACACGAGTCAAGATGACTGCCAATAATTAAACGTAGGCAGTTAGGTCTTTTCGATATGTTTGCAAGTCACTAGATAATTGTCCAAGTACAAACATGCACAAATCTGCTTCAATGGCAAGGATATTAAATAGATGACTGAAGCCAAGCGATTTGTTGCATAAAGAATTTCACCGACTGTTAGCTTACTACGTATTGCAGTGTATGCCTCCGACCAACTTTTCATTTTATCTATAGCATTACCCCTTTTGCTTTTAACGGCAATGAAGGAAGCTGTGTCACACATGCATGCGCGTGCGCACTCACACAGGCATGCACAGATGCATGCTCGCACGCGCACACACACACACTGTGCCATGGTCCAATGGTCTATGGTTTATGTAGGAACAGCATATGGAAACCGTTTCCATTTCCCTCACACTTGCTCTTGCACACATAAATGAAGGCGAGCATGTCTTGTGTGAATGAGGAAAGTGGATGTAGTCACCACTATGAAATCCCCATACCCTCATCCCTGCACTTTCTCGACCAGCCCCCACCCCCACCCACTTTATCCCCATTAGAACTGGAAGAGAATCGTTTTCAGTATTTGAACTGTTTAATACCCACTGCTCGAAGGAAAGTTCTGACAGCAGGAAAGACTGTACCCCAGGATCCTCATCAGAAGGAACATAAGGCCTCATGTGGTGAGAGCTTGACCGTGCCTGGAGTTGTGCTGTTTTTACCTGTCACTGGAACAGCAACAAGGGTGGTGCAGGATTGCTCCCTGCTGGATGGTTCGGCAGGCGAGGACAGTACTTCTCTGGGTCCCACTCGCACCTCTGGGTGTATCTTTTTCTTATCCACCTTTTCCTCGACTCTGGGGAAAGGCCCAGTGACGGTGGGGGAAGACCACGGACCGAATGGAACGTTCTGTTGACAGCAGAAAGACTGCAGCCCGTGACAATCTTCACAGGGCACACAGGATCTCAGGTGGCCAACGTCTGGCCGTGTCTGGAGTCATGCCGTTTTCACCTGTCAGCGGAACAGTGACAAGCAAGGCTGCAGGATGCACACGGACGTTGCATGACGATGTCTGAGGTCTTTCACCGATGGGCTCTGTAGTCATGATATATGGTCAGGTACACCCATGGGGATCAGCCCTGACACAGCCCTTTGCGGTCGGCTGGGCTGTAAGTAACATTATCTTACCTTACCCATGGAGATGCTCCCATGGAGGTTTTTGTCATGTCATGTCTGGTGGCCATTACACAATGGCATCTGCCAGGGAGCAATTATGTCCCTTGGATGTGTGCCTGTGTGTGCCAGCACCCTACATCAACACAGCGCAGGATTCCAAGGGTGGTGCAGGATTGCTCTCGGCTGTTTGGTTTGGCAGTTGAGGACAGTACTTCTCTGGGTCTCACTCGCACATTCAGGTGTATCTTTTTTCAGATTGTGACAGAAGATTGCAGTACAAATTATTTTATCACCATTATTTGATTACAAAATACTACTTGAATGTAGCAGCTAACTAAAATATGCATGACAGCAGCCTTTAAGAATATCACCCAAACGAAAATGTCCAGGAATGAAACAGAATGGTTAAGTATGCTTTGCTGAATGTAGCATCCGTTCGAGGGATACAGAGAAAGCGAGCGAGCATGCGAGAGAGAGAGAGAGAGAGAGAGAGGAGAGAGAGAGAGAGAGAGGAGAGAGAGAGAGTGTTCGACATGGATATCTGGCCAGGCAAAAACCAAACCTCTATTTGACATTTACATCCCTGACCCAACAGGCCTGTCTATTGGAGAGCATGTTGGGACGCTGCGTGCTTACCTGTCCAAATATCCAAGGTTTGGGGCTGATCTGTTTGTAGTTGCCGGAGAAGATCTTGCCCTCCTCCTTCAGCACGTAAGCCTCCAGATCATCAGCTTTATCCAGGTACACCGCATCCTCTGGGGACAAAAGCAAAAAAAAAAAAAATTCTGAGAAAGAGACATGCCAGTTTTCATGATCCAAGTCTGGCCGACTTCTACACGACCGTATTGGGATGTCATTATGCATATAAAAAAACAAAAACAGGTCACACAAAGAAATGTGAAAAATATAAGCAATATGTAATTATAAAGTACGTTTATACAGTGCGTTAACAAAAAAATCAGCTCTTGGCGCTTTACAATAGGAACAAGAAAAAAATCGACCCTCACAAGCCTAAGTCTTCAGGCTCCCTTGTTTCTTGTTTGCAGCACTCGTGGAACATGGTGAAAACTCTTTCAGGTTTGGATGAATTTGGAAGAGTTTGTTGTGCATTCCCGCTGCCAGAAGCGTTTGATATAAGCCTTAGCTTTGGGTTTCAGATCAGTGTGACGGACACAGAATCTGCTCAACTCTTTGTGGCACTCCTGGCAAATTGATCAACCACCCACTGCCTCAAATGCCCACATAACTGGGAACCCTAGCAAAAACTATGTTGTCTCCAGATTTCAGAGAAGTGTAGAGTTCGAACAATTTCAGCAGCTGAGGGTGCTTGAGGTTACGGACAGCAATGGCCTCCAAAGCAGAAAGGGAGTCCAACAGAATGAGGAAATAGTTATGTTTACACTTAACGACCATCTCAAGAGCTAGGACCAAAGCGGTCAACTCAGCAGTGTAGATGCACCTGTCAGTGGGAATGTGTTCAGAACATCTCTGAGAAGGAGAGGTTGAATGTGTCCGATGCAGCAACAGAGGGCCATGGCTGGCCTTGGTCTGGAACTTTACGGGTCCTGGATCTGGAGGCCGGCAGTGATTGGGATGTGAAGTGATGCAGGGTGATGTGGCAAATACTCTCAGCCTGGCTGAGCTCCTAGCATGTCCATCTGCATCTCCCTGAATTGGAATTAAATCCTTCGAAGACGAAACAGAGCTGCCTGCATGACAAGACCATCAGCGATGGACGTACACGCAAACCTATCGATCAAAACAAGCAAAAACCTGCACCAAGTGACTGCGGGACAGGACGATCGACGATGGCCCTATAGGCAAATCTGTCAACCTAAAAGAAAAACCACACACCAAGTTACCTGGCAATAGACTGTCAGCAAGCCTACACCTAGTCACCCTCCACCCCTCCCGTTATGCGCCCCCCCCCCCACTCTCCTCAGGAACACGAGTGGTCATCCGCGAACTGCAAACAACCCTCTATCCCCCACTTCTCCGTGCCCCCAGAGCGCTTACCTCTGCACCAGGGGTTGAAGAGCAGGTAGATGGGGTCCTTGTGGTTGTAGCGGAAGACAGCAGTCTTGTTGTTCGCTTTCTTCACCACGTGGAGCTTGAAGCGCCACTTGCCCACGATGCAGTCAGGAGGCGTGAACACGACCACCGTCAGAGATTTGCCGGACTGCTGGGAGATCTTGGCCCCCCACTGGTTCTTCTCATCCTTGTCGGACAGCACGAACTCCACCTGCGTCCCTTTGCTGGCTTTGGGCTCTTCACCTGTAGGCCCAGAAAAGGAAGACGGGCTATTCCATATTCAGTCCTCCTGTTTCCCCTTCTGTCCAAGTCCCATGCCCAGTTCCCCTACAGAACCACATCCAGTCGCTCTGCCACAGTCCTAGCCACAGCAGCCCCCAGGGAGTTATCAGTATCTGAATTTTTCATCATTTTTGGATAAAGTGCAAAAAATCCACAGAATCTTTAAGTCCAACTGGTTTACACTGTGGCCATCAACCACGATCGCCGCCGCTAAACAAAAAAAGTAACATAAAAACATAACCATAACAAACAAGCAAAGCCATCAAACATTACCAATCTCAAAGACCAGGCGGAGGTCGTCCTTGGTGGAGTCGTAGGGCCGGGTGAAGTCCACCCGAATGGTGAACTGCTGCCCACGGCGGACCACCAGCTGAGGTGTGTGGGCCTTCACAGATGCCATACTCCTCCGTGTGGTGCTTCTTCACGTTGTCAGCCACCAGGAAGTCCACTTTGTTCACTTGCAGGACGTCCCGGTGCTCTTGGTCTGGCCCTGCGCAAAGCGGTCAGCAGACAGTTGATTCTCCCGGATGACATGACCCACCAAGAAGGAAGACTGACAGAAAGCGGTGTATTGACAAAGTATGTGTGGTTGCACACATGAATACACTCCACACAACCCGGGATCAATGTTGCCGACACACATGCACCTTTATGCCAGCATTCATCTCGACAAACACTGGAACCCATCCCAGGTGGACATGACACAAAATGTGTATGGCTTTAGTAAGACATCTGTTTCCACCTGTATTAGCTCTCTGCACAGGACGAACGGTAGATGACCTCCCAACAAAGGTCCTGCCGTGAAAGGCCAAAGACCGCTGCAGGGTCACGACAACAGATACATTATGTGGACAACATACTGCTGGCAAGGTTAGAGAGCAACGTTCTCACTGAAGATTAACAACAGACCCCAGGTTTCAGATAAATCGTCTGTACTTGGAAGTGACATTCATATGAGAGAGAGAGAGAGAGAGAGAGAGAGAGAGAGAGAGAGAGAGAGACAGCGACAGACAGAGAGAGAGACACAGAGAGAGAGACAGAGAGACAGGGACACACAGAGAGAGGTGGTGGTGGCGGCGGAAGTGGACGAAGAACATTGTGAGTGCGTTTTAAAACGATGTTTCTGCAACCTACCTTGGTGGGGAAAAAAGACGGACACACGTGACGGAGACCAATGTTAGAAAAGGAATCTGGTTACAGTGGAATTGAGCGAGTGTGAAAGGGAGGGTAGGAGAATGGAGGAAGAACAATTGAGTTCAGGAGGCGAGAGAGAGAGAGAGAGAGAGAGAGAGAGAGAGAGAGAGACAGAGACAGAGAGACTGAGACAGAGAGAGTGATGGTGGTGGGAGGGGATGAAAGGCGTTTAGAGAAGAGTGGAAAAGCGGGGTGGGAGGCAGGGAGAAACATACATAAAGGTCGCCATTAATCTCTCAAGTAGGTAAAAAGGATAATGGAATTCAGTGGGCACAGAGCAGAGGCAGACAGAGGGATGGCCGACTGTGACATTTATGCAGGCCGGATGTCAGGGGGGAATTGCCCCCCAGGATTAGCCGACTCGACACGCCTGCATTTTGGTGTTTGGTGGGAGGGTCGGGCGGAGGTGTCATGGCCATCAGGACAGTCGGGAGGAATGAACTCGGGACTCCACGCAGAATGGAAGCATCATCCCACTTGCAGTAGCAACACCGAGAAGAACGAGTCCAATAAAGCAACGTCCGACTACAGCGTGTGCACATGTGTCCGTGCAAGCGCGCGTGCGTGCATGTGTGCGTGCGTGTGTGTGCATGCGCGGGCGTTCATGTTCTTGGCGTTCCCGTCGTAAAGTTATACCATACAAAAGACCCTAAATTGTCACTGAGCAAAGAACTACTAAATGAAAGAATAAAATTACCAACAATACAAGATAATGAAAATCAAAATAAAATATGAAGATGGGTGTAAGGATTCAGTTCACATGTCCCGTTTCCAGTTCAAGCCATACACTAGATCTCCACACTCACCACCTCCCCTTCTTCGGTACCCTCGCTTGACTGGTCTTGCTTAACTGGAAGTCGCTGCGCCATGAAAGAAACACAGACTGGCACAAATTCTGGGGACCTCAGATTAATAACCAAGGGCTTCCGATGCCTGTGGGTGAGCTGGTGTTGATGGATGTAGAGAAAGAGGTGGGCTGTGTTCTGCACGATCCGAAGGCACGCGAGTCATGTGCGTGTGGGAAATGGTGGTGATAGATGGAAAGCTGTTTGCGCGCGTCATGTGTTCCACATGCTCTGTGTGTGTGTGTGTGTGTGTGTGTGTGTGTGCGACACTGTGTGTGTGTGTGTGTGTGTGGGTTCAGAAGTGATAGTATGTCTAGTGATTAGGTTACTAATACTTTAATGTCATATGCTTTCTATTTTTATTTCGTTTTCTTTGATATTTTCTTTTTAGTATTTTCATTTCACTAAGTAGCATATTTGTAATAATTATTGACTTCACCAGAAATCATCGTCATTATCATTGTTCCTGATCAGTAATGTCATCTGAACATTCGTTCTCCACAAATATAACACACGCACACACTCGTGCGTGCTTACACACACGCATGCAGAGCGCGCGCGCAAACACATACGTGACAATTGAAAGCTATCATCTCTCTCTCTCTCTCTCTCTCTCTCTCTCTGTCTGTCTCACAAACAGCAATAAGAATTGGAAGCCATCACCTCTCTCTCTCTCTCTCTCTCTCTCTGTCTCACAAACAGGAATTAGGATTATCAGTTTACATAATTTTTCTGTCTCTACCTTCACCCCCTCCCCCCCCCTCACACTCTCCCCTTGGTCTGTCTGGCGGACGTGTGATGTCAACCAAAACCATGACACGGCATGCGGTGCTAACGACAATGGGACAGAGAATTTTTTATGCAACTATAACGCAGTTCCCTTATGCAGCTAGTGAAGACTTTTCATATCTAACATTTTCTTAATTTCATGTTCCAGTTTCTCCATCTTCAAACTCCCCCCCCCCCCCCCCCTCTAAGTCCAAATCTTTGCCAAGTCATTACTATGAAGACAGTTCAGTTGTTGGTCTGCGCTTGTTTTTCCCCCACTATTAGATTGTTCGTCTATGTATTTGACTTTATTCAAGTTTAAAAGGCTGTGCCAGTCTTGAATAAAAGTTACTGTGTTAGGTTTTCTTATGGGAGCAAAAAATACACCACTTGTTTACTGTATAACGCAGGTCGCCAGCTCCACTCACCCCCTCCCTTCGGTATCTGATCGTGCAGCGACCGATTGTGGATGGGGAAACGGTTTCCCCTCAACCTTCCCTCTACTTCAGAGATGCCGCTTAATTCCCTCTCCCTTTCCTTGCCCGCTCACCGTGGTCACGGGGGAAGACAGCGCGGATTTACCTGTGTGTTGTGCTAGTACTCGACTGGCCCACTGTCTGTACCTGCACGTGTCTCGCAGGCATCTTAGCTTTGTTCATTAGCATAAAGGCTAAAAATACCTCCAACATCTTGGAGACTGTCCTGTCTAATCTCAATGCTATGACTAGGTGGTGGCGGATGACTGTCCATAACACATCCCCCCCCCCCCCCCCTCCACTCCCTCGCAGATTACTAAACCGCCTTCTTTTCTGTAATACTATTGGCTGTCTTGTTTCTGACAGCCTGTCAATCAGACAGGCAGAGACCGATGTGTGGCTTGGTAACCATGAGGGGGGGGGGGGGGGGGATCAAGCCTTCTCACTTCTCTGCCCATCAAAGGCTGTAGGACTGATCACCGTCAGTGAACAACGAAGAACACTGGTGGATGCCAGACAGCGGAACGTTCATCTCTCCTACTCTTGTGATCCTGTGTCTGGTTTCACTGATTAATCCAGAAGTACTGTAAGTTGAAACTACGTTCCCAAGTCTTGAGACAATGCACTGCTTGTTATGCCACATGTTTTAACAGTTTAACTTTGTGCCACTATCTGGTGACATCTATCAAAATGACAAATTAGTATTCTGTTGTATAGTTACTTTTTGCCACAACTTGGTAAAAACTGTTAAGATGCTTGATTAACATTCTATTTAATACTACAACTTTTTGCCAACATTCAATGCTATCTATTATGAGGATCACCGAATGCCATCTCCTGACAGGATAGCAGTATGCTCATACCGGGTGAAAACTTGATGTGATTTAGGAATACGGTTGACCGTCTTAATGCTTTGTAGTTTGTGACTCTAAATCAACACGTGCACTTGGTCTAAGTGTGTTCCAAGTGACTTCGGTTGAGTTTATAGCTAAACTTGAAAAGTTGTTTGCCTTCAGTTGTTTAGTGTTTTCTTGGTGTCTTTTACCCTTTGTTAAAATCCACGCAGAATCTGAGTGAAGAACTAAAGTGGATACTGAAAATCATCGAAGATATATTCATGCTAGTCTAATCCTTTGCCCGCCGAGATCTTATACATTTACTGAAAGCCAGACATAGATGACATAGATGGACTAGCTGGAAACGAACAAGAGCTAGTGCACCTGATCAACAGACTCAACAACACCTCTGCTGATCATGGTATGGAAATAAGTGCGGAAAAGACAAAGGTCATGACCAACAACCCAATCGGCTTTACCCAAGACATAACCATCAACAGCAGAAAGCTTGAGCCAGTCAACACATTTAAGTACTTGGGGGCAACAATCTCAGATGAAGGATCAAGACCTGAAATCATCTCAAGAGTCGCTCAGACCACAGCCACGCTATCTAAGCTAACGCCTCTTTGGAGAAACAAAAACATCTCCATCAGCTCAAAGATTAGACTGATGCGATCCTTAGTCATGGCGATATTCTTATATGCTTGTGAGTCATGGACGTTGAAATCAGACCTTGAGAAAAAGATCCAAACAATGGAAATGAGGCGCTTCAGACGACTCCTTGGCATCTCATACAGAGATCACATCAGCAATATGGAAGTTAAAAAGCGCATCGAGAATGAAATTGGTCCATATGTCGATCTCCTAACCTCAGTAAAAAGACGCAAATTGAAATGGTATGGACACATCATACGATCGACAGGCCTTGCCAAGACAGTCATGCAGGGCACAGTACCAGGACAAAGGCGAAGAGGTCGACAAAGGAAAAGATGGGAGGATAACATCACGGAGTGGACAGGCCTGCGGCTGAGAAATACATTACGGAGGGCAGAGAACAGAGAGGAATGGAGAAGGATGCAGAGAAGATGGACCAGTCACCAGCAAGTGGAGACACCCACACACCTCTCCAGCTAAAAAAGCGAAATGCTGGAAAACACCAAGGACATCAAATCACGTTACAAAACACCCCCTCTTTTTATGATGAAATACCGTGGGAAAAGGTCAACCCAAACAAAGACTGATTTGACGGAAGATCTATTCATAATTATGTATATTTTACCCTCGTATAGGCAAGAACAGTTGGTGTGTGAAATTACATTTTACTTGTTAGTTATTTGTTGTTCATACATTACTTCATGTCTGAACTCATCCCTAATTGTGTCTGTCACTCGGGGCACAAGCACTTCTATGTGCACAAGCACTTCTAAGTGCACAAGCTTAAGGAGAATTATTCCTGAGACACTGAGTACTTCTGACAGTTCCGAGAAAAATACACATTTCTTTCAATGACTAGTACTAGACAGTTGCTCCTTCCATCATTAATAAGAGAAAGGGTGGAAGTGAAATTTTAAGATGCAAACTACTCTACAAGTAACGGAGAACACATTCTCAATCCTTCCCTTAGAGGGCCACACCTGCCACCCGTACTCGTCACAGTGCGCACAACTGCGCACACGTATCCATGCAGGAGCATGCTCACAGAAGCCACAGAACATGTACGCACGCACGCGCGTGCATACACACACACACGCGCGCACGCCCACACTGCATATACACACGCATACAATGAAAATAATGGTCCACACAATGTTAGATGGCTACAGTCTTGACTAGCGTGTTGGGTTAATGTGTAGGTCAGACATCTGCTTAGCCGTATTCATGAGACCCGTCCTAAATTCTTTCATCTCGGCCATTTACCCACCGACCCACGATTCAGACATACTGAGTCAATGACCTTTTTGCCATGTTCGGAATAACGACCAAAATGGCGCAGATCTTGAGATACAGGGTGGAAGGAGTAGAGAGGGTAGGAAAGGAAGGGAAGGAAAGGGAGACGAGAGAAGGGTAGGAAGGGAAGGGAGACGAGAGAAGGGTAGGAAGGGAAGGAAGGGGAGACGAGAGAAGGGTAGGAAGGGAAGGGAGACGAGAGAAGGGTAGGAAGGGAAGGAAAGGGAGACGAGAGAAGGGTAGGAAGGGAAGGGAGACGAGAGAAGGGTAGGAAGGGAAGGAAGGGGAGACGAGAAGGGTAGGAAGCGAAGGGAGACGAGAGAAGGGTAGGAAGGGAAGGAAGGGGAGACGAGAGAAGGGTAGGAAGGGAAGGAAAGGGAGACGAGAGAAGGGTAGGAAGGGAAGGGAAGGGAGACGAGAGAAGGGTAGGAAGGGAAGGAAAGGGAACGAGAGAAGGGTAGGAAGGGAAAGGGGAGCGAGAGAAGGGTAGGAAAGGGAAGGAAAGGGAGAGAGGCGAGAGAAGGGTAGGAGAAGGAAGAGGAGACGAGAGAAGGGTAGGGAAGGGAACGAAGAAGGAGAAGGAAGAAGGGTAGGGAAGGGTAGGAAGGAAAGGGAGACGAGAGAAGGGTAGGAAGGGAAGGAAGGGAGACGAGAGAAGGGTAGGAAGGGAGAAGGGAGACGAGAGAAGGGTAGGAAGGGAAGGAAGGGAGACGAGAGAAGGTAGGAAGGGAAAGGGAGACGAGAGAAGGGTAGGAAGGGAAGGAAGGGGAGACGAGAGAAGGGTAGGAAGGGGAAGGGAAGGGGGGAAGGACGAGAGAAGGGTAGGAAGGGGAAGGGAAGGGGAGAGAGGTAGAAGGGAAGGAAGGGGAGAAGGAGAAGGAAGGGAGACGAGAGAAGGGTAGGAAGGGAAGGAAAGGGAGACGAGAGAAGGGTAGGAAGGGAAGGAAAGGGAGACGAGGAGGGAGGAGGAAGGAAAGGGAGACAGAAGGGTAGGAAGAGGAGAAGGAGTAGGGTAGGTAGGAAAGGGAGACGAGAGAAGGGTAGAGGGAAGGAAGGGAACGAAGAGGTAGAGAAGAAGGAGACGAGAGAAGGGTAGGAAGGAGGAAGGAAAGAAGGTAGAAGGGAAGAAAGGAGCGAAGAAGGGTAGAGGAAGGAGGAAGGAGAAGGGAAGGAAGGAGGAGACGAAGAAGGGTAGGAAGGGAAGGAAGGGAGACGAGAGAAGGGTAGGAAGGGAAGGAAAGGGAGACGAGAGAAGGGTAGGAAGGGAAGGAGGAACAAGAAGGTAGGAAAGGGAGGAGACGAGAGAAGGGTAGGAAGGGAAGGGAGACGAAGAGAAGGGTAGGAAGGGAAGGAAAGGGAGACGAGAGAAGGGTAGGAAGGAAGGAAAGGGAGACAGAAGGGTAGAAGGAGAAGGAAGAGAGAGGTAGAAGGGAGAGGGAACGAGAGAAGGGTAGGAAGGGAAGGAAGGGAGACAGAGAAGTAAGGAGGAAGGGAGGAGAGAAGGGAGGAGGGGAAAGAAGGGTACGAGAGAAGGGTAGAAGGGGAAAGGGAGACGAGAGAAGGGTAGGAAGGGAAGGAAGGGAGACGAGAGAAGGGTAGGAAGGGAGGAAAGGGAGACGAAGAAGGGTAGGAAGGAAGGAAAGGGAGACAAGAGAAGGGTAGGAAGGGTAGGAAAGGGAGACGAGAGAAGGGTAGGAAGGGAAGGAAGGGGAGACGAGAGAAGGTAGGAAGGGAAGCAAGGGAGACGAGAGAAGGGTAGGAAGGGAAGGAAAGGGAGACGAGAGAAGGGTAGGAAGGGGGAGACGAGAAGGGAGGGGGGAAAAGGGGAGACGAGAGAAGGGTAGGAAGGGAAGGAAAGGGAGACGAGAGAAGGGTAGGAAGGGAGGAAGGAGGGAGACGAGAGAAGGGTAGGAAGGGAAGGGAGACGAGAGAAGGGTAGGAAGGGAGGAAAGGGAGACGGAGAGAGAAGGGTAGGAGGGAAGGAAAGGGAGACGAGAGAAGGGTAGGAAGGGGAAGGGAGACGAGAGAAGGTAGAGGGTAGGAAGGGAACAGAGAAGGGTGGGAAGGAGGGAGACGAGAGAAGGGTAGGAAGGGAAGGAAGGGAGACGAGAAGGAAGGGTAGGAAGGGAAGGAAGGGAGGACGAGAGAAGGGTAGGAAGGGAAGGAAAGAAGGAGACAAGAGAAGGGTAGGAAGGGAAAGGAAGGGAGACGAGAGAAGGGTAGGAAGGGAAGGAAGGGAGACGAGAGAAGGTAGGAAGGGAAGCAGGGAGACGAGAGAAGGGTAGGAAGGGAAGGAAAGGGAGACGAGAGAAGGGTAGGAAGGGAAGGGAGACGAGAGAAGGGTAGGAAGGGAAGGAAAGGGGGAGACGAGAGAAGGGTGGGAAAGGGGAAAGAAGGGGAGACGAGAGAAGGGTAGGAAGGGAAGGAAGGGAGACGAGAGAAGGGTAGGAAGGGAAGGGAAGGGAGACGAGAGAAGGGTAGGAAGGAAGGAAAGGGAGACGAGAGAAGGGTAGGAAGGGAAGGAAAGGGAGACGAGAGAAGAGTAGGAAAGGAAGGAAAGGGAGACGAGAGAAGGGTAGGAAGGGTAGGAAAGGGAGACGAGAGAAGGGTAGGAAGGGAAGGAAAGGGAGACGAGAGAAGGGTAGGAAGGGAAGGAAAGGGAGACGAGAGAAGGGTAGGAAGGGAAGGAAAGGGAGACGAGAGAAGGGTAGGAAGGGAAGGAAAGGGAGACGAGAGAAGGGTAGAAGGGAAGGAAAGGAGACGAGAGAAGGGTAGGAAGGGTAGGAAAGGGAGACGAGAGAAGGGTAGGAAGGGAAGGGAGACGAGAGAAGGGTAGGAAGGAAGGAAAGGGAGACGAGAGAAGGGTAGGAAGGGAAGGAAAGGGAGACAGAGAAGGGTAGGAAGGGAAGGAAAGGGAGACGAGAGAAGGGTAGGAAGGGAAGGAAAGGGAGACGGGAGAAGGGTAGGAAGGGAAGGAAGGGAGACGGGAGAAGGGTAGGAAGGAAGGAAAGGGAGAGAGAGAGGGTAGGAAGGGAAGGAAAGGGAGACTAGAGAAGGGAAGGAAGGGAAGGGAAGGGAAGGAAAGGGAAACGAGACAAGGGTAGAAAGGGAGAGACAGGAGGAGGAGGGATGCGGGAGAAGGACAGCTGGAAAACATGGCCGACTCTTTCCCTCCTCCTCCTCCTGCAACTGGCGACTCAAGTCATACACCTAAGGAACTCTTAATGTGCAAAAATCTGTCCGGACCGCCATGACGGGCGTGTGACAACTGGTCAAACTGGACAGACGCCACACCAAGCCACTGACGACCTGCCTGTCGCTGTTGTCAACTTGTCTGGCCTTTAGGTCAGCGAGGCCAGACGGAGAAAACCAGCCGAACCACACCGGTCGCCCAGCTGGCATGGTGTGTGTGCGTGCGTGCGTGCGTGCGCTTCTATCAACAAGTAGTGAAATGTAAAGAAAGTATAATCCTCTACACCTAACGCAAATTTCCCCTACCATCACCACCCCTCTCACAGCCTGTTTTTTCCCCAAAGAACAATCCACTCCAACCACCGCAAAGGTTGTTTAATCATCAAAATCCAAACGCGAAGGCAAAAAGCTGTAGGGACGGATTTCGATGCGTTGTCCCTCTCTCAATTTAATTCAGAAACAAACTCGGCGAGTAAAGAGACACGTGGCTTTTCCCTTCTTGTTAACACATTCTAGTGGAAAGTTAAAGAATTTAAAAGGAAAAAAAAAAGAACTGTTAGACGCAGCATGGTAGTAGCTTTCAGTCTGACTGAACGATCATTCTCTCTCTCTGTTCCTTCTTCGAGTGGCTAGGCCTGGGTGATCTGTTCTGGTAGTTGATTTGCCGGCCTCTTTTATGTCCTATTAACAACTCTACCGACGCTCTGCATACAGCCTTGGTGGTGGTGTGCGTGTCCAAACTGCTGAAGGTGAACGAACTTCAGCGCGGGCCACGTACACTTGGTCTGGCCGACCGTGCTGAACCCAGTTTGACGATGATATCGACTCGTTGCCAGGGACAAGGGTTGAGGTGGTGGGTTGAAGTGGGGGGTGGTGTCTCATTGCTGCCCCACAACCTTCCGTCTGCTCAACAGCAACATCGGGCAACAACTACAGAACCGATGTTAAATAAACCTCAAGAGAAAGTGATGCTGCGCGCCAAACGCCGGAACTCTCGTCTTTTGGTCCTAGTCCAACGGTATTTTAGGCCCAAACGCCATAATTATGTTCCATTAACTCAAAGCTACACCTGGCTTTTCTCATCAGCCATTACCAAAACATATGCATCGCACAGTCGAATCTCTTTGACCCACACATTCTGACTCTGGTGGCGGTCCCGTGACCGTATCTTTGGTCAATGCACGCACGATCGACCATGACAATACATTTTAACTGTCATCTGCGAAATCTCACTTCAAAATCCTAATGCCCTATCCAATGACGTTAAAACCCACAAGGAGTCCCACAGGTCTGCATCAATCTATTATGGCCGATATACGGCACCGAAGTTACTGACACCCAAATTCCCGGGATAAAATCTTTTTCTACATTAAAAAAAACAGAAATTTCTCCACAGAGCCAGTCGATTCATCGTTCAAACTTTGATGTTACTACTAGACCTTAGGTGTAACCCGAACACCGACCTGTACAATTTACAACTTCCGTCCCACCTTTTCAGAACTTCCGGACCCATGGCCCATTTTGCCCCAGAGAACAGGGAAAGGGGCATTTCAGGGCCACTTCCGCCGCCCTCACCCAGTTTCGGGCGAAATTAACCCAGAATGCCCCTTTCCCTGTCTCTGATCAATAAGACTTCAATAACTAAAAAATAACGATTATCACAAACAAACTCTGCGTAGGGTTATCCGTTTCATACTAATTTGCTAAACTTTATAGATTTCCTTGTTTTGCTTAATCCTGTGTTTTTCCTGGTCGTTTTCAATAACCATTTTCAC
The DNA here is from genome assembly GCA_018398815.1 of Conus ventricosus. Taxonomy (NCBI): domain Eukaryota; kingdom Metazoa; phylum Mollusca; class Gastropoda; order Neogastropoda; family Conidae; genus Conus; species Conus ventricosus. The sequence continues at coordinate 6,633,064 of CM031609.1, read as the reverse complement.
GCAAACATTCTTCAAAAGATCTTTGTCTTTCAAGTGAAATAAAACTACAGACTTTAACAGTTTCTCCTAAGGTCTTTACAAACCGATTTATAATTCTGGCATAAAATCCACAACACATATCCCAGCATGCCTTCCGCTGAAAGCTAGTTTTCGACCAAGTGTTTCTCTTTTTAAACTAATGTCTCATACTCTTCCGAACAGTCATCCTAAATTAATAGTAGTTTGGCGTTCCGTCAAACAGTCTTAAAAAACTGTTCTAAACACAACACACAGTTTTATTGCTGAGATTAACTAAATATATTTCCAATGCAACTGCCATATAAACCTTCCTATTATGATATGCTTTTTTCCATTTAATGGTTGGACAGACAACCACAATATGTATTCAAATTATAACGATAAACTGTTTGTAACCGGTCGAGGATATATATTGTTTTATCCACAACCATCTAGCCCACAAATCAAATGAGCAATGAGATTTTTGTCTAAAGTTTAACTTGCTCCATAGTTTTATAACAGAGTTTAATCTAATTCAGTTATTTTTTTTATCATATCACTCCGTTCAAAACGTTCAGTATAATATAACCCAATGAGGCCTAAATGTGTATAGATTAATCCAATTTTAGTCCTGTAAGATTGTTTCTAACTAAGTCAACAGTGATTTTGTTGCTTGTTGTTATGACTCTTAATATCCTCGCCCTTGAGAAGAACGACGACAACAACTTAAGACGTAAACGTCTAAAGTTTTGCCAGCTAAATATTAATTCCTTTTATAAGGTCGTCACTAACGCCAAAACCCAATCCCTCCTCCACATCTTTAAAGACAGACATTTCAAATATCATTGTGAACGTGTCCCTCCTAATTTTCTGCTTGGAAAGAACTGTACTTTTTAGTAGAATCTTTATTTTACACTGTTTTTCTTTTCTTTGAGATGTAAGCTGTTTTTTCCCCTACGGCGTTATTTCAATTTCATTTCGACTATTATCGTCCGTATAAACTACATGTAAAGGGAGGGCCAATTTGAATGCTGTTTGAAACTTATTGGCGTCCAAAAAAATGTAAATGGGCTTATAAATTCAAATTTTATTTCCCATTCTAAATATGTTCCTAAGTGCCAATAGCGGTCAGGTTTTGAATCAATTTATAATTCATACAGCCAACATATATTTGCACTATATTGCGTATTGTACTAGTTTAGGAAACCTTTTGTTGTCGACAACCTCTTTGCGTTATAATCAACCATCTTTAGTGTACTCAAAACCATACAAAGTGCCTATCACACCATTCTGTTCAAAGTCCGCAAACGTCTGCAAGGTCATTAATTCTAAAGATATACACCTCCAGGCGCTAATGTAACTCCTGGTTTTCTTGGCCACGCGACATTATTGTTATAGTAGCGTATTATTTAATTTCCAAAACAATGTGCTGGTTTATCACTTTGCACGACTTTCCCTGTTTGGTCTTTGATTATTATATAAATGAATCCGACCCTCCCAGCAAACTAATCTTTTAAAACTGTAATTAGGGAATAGTACTAATTTCATAATCGTCAATATGCTGCATTCCCTGACGGAAGATCTCTTAAAACATTGAGGGCCTTCCATCATATAAGTATTTCATCAGGCTCAGCTCATCCAATGAACATAGAGTAATGACTGTAATGCAAATCGAGCGGGATTTTTCCCCTCATAAGTAGTTTTGTCTGGCGCAGCAATAAAACTATGAGTGGGAAAATTGCTAGTTGAAATCCTAACAATTTAGCTAGCTCTCTAATCAAAAAAGTAAGATGTACCTTTCGTCATCAAGCTTAAATTAAAATTGTTTTTAGATTTGCATTGTTAATTTTGAGAGAAATGTCTAAGTTACTCAATGCCTTCTTTTTAGTGAGCAAAACCCTAATAACCAACAGTATTGTTAACAGGCTCATTTTGGTCGCTGCTCTGTTAACTTTATCAACCTATTATTCTTCTTGGCTTGCTTAATTAAACCATACGACTTGTAAAATATTTTCCATGAGCGGCGGCCTTTCTGGTTCCGCATTCGTTTATTAATAGCATGTTCTAAAAAACGAAGGGCGGTCTTAGAGTTTAGTTTATTTTTACAAACATTTTTTTTAAAACAAATTAAAAAAAAATGATTGCATTCAAAAATACAGAGCAAAAAAATTCTGTTTGGGCCGCACTACAATCTTAAAAAATATAACAACGTCACCTCTCGACATATCATTGACCATTCTGAGACTCCAGACGCCTCTTTTCATATAAAAAGGTGAGTACTCCATTAACAGATATCTTAACCCCCCTATTGAAAACGACCACATCCAAGAACGCGTGGTATTAGACAACCGATGCAGTTTTTATCAGAACCAGTATAACTTTTTGCAGTGTTTATTGCGCAACACAGGGTGTAGTAGATGACGAATGCTGATCAATTAAATCATCCAAGATCCATTGGTGAGTCCAGTGTACAGATTTCATTTTTATTACACCTTCAGACTATTTTGACTGAAATGCACAAGCGCCATTGCGAAAATGAACAAACCGTTTAATCCACTCAGCAACATAAATAGACATGAAGGCTTTTGAAGGAATTTAACGAAATCAATATTAACATCAAGACAGGCTTTAACAAAAGTTTGGATCATAATCAAGCCTAGGCGACCTTTATTTCGGGCACGCACAGAAAGTATAACTATGACTGGCATCCTCCTTTCAAAACATTCTTTTCCAGGCAACACTGTTCAGGTCAGATCCTGGGTCCCTACAGCAAGAGATAAAACAGCATGGACACATTTAACTAGACACTTCAAAGGCCTAACTAAGCGGGAATTGAAACGAATAAACGAATCTATACGCACTTACGTTTGGAGTTTGGCTAGGTCGCAATCAAGGCACGATCAAGCCAAACTGATCCATCAACGTGGCTTTGACGCACACCAACAATACTTAGCAATTTTAGAAGGACCCATTAAATCTACAGTTATTTACCTTCAAGTATTAACAGATAACCAAAAATGTTTTTACAATCCGCAAGAATCGAAAGAGACTTTGCGTTGCACTGGTTTATACATGCCTTTCCTTCTGAACCTCATACACCAGTAAGAATAATAATAAAACTATAATAATGAAATTCTTATAGCAGGCAATTGACAGTAAGGTTGGGAAAACGACATAAATTCTGAGCCAGTAATATTAACAAGCAGTAAACAAACCACCCAAGATTTAAGACATCTAATTCCATTCCCGAAGTCGCAAAACCCCCAAAAATCATTAAGACTCAGCAAAGCACGTGGACTTCCTGTTACGCGATGACCATGAATATGAAAAGACAGCGCTGGTTTCTTGGATTAACTGGCCAAGGATTAACTTGGTCTTATCTTACTAAAGTATTAACCCAACAATATAAGAGAACTAATGTCCCATAAGTGCTCGCCATAAAGCCAACTACATTGCTTGCAGTAGACAAAAGCCAGCTGACAATACTGCCTAATATACACCGGGTAAATGCGCAAAAGCTTTACAGGCTAATTTTTTTAATAACCCGCAAGAAGATCAAGCTGTTTATTTACCCATGATTTACAGGTGAGGTGGATGGCACGGCGCACTAAACAATGACCTCCACCGCCGCCATTAATATAGCCATCACCAGTGTACTTATTGCAAAACCAAAGGCTGTATATAACGCTTACTAATGTGCTCCTGATCTCTCTAAAACAGTGTTCGAATTCGTACTTCTATTTGTCGTTCTTCATATAAAATTCTTTGGATAGTTTCTCTTATTCTGCTCACTTGAGTTCGTATTGTTTTCGGTTAAGTAACAAGCACTTCTAGTCTTGCTGATCATTTCTTGTTCAAGATCTTTTAGTCTTTGGTTATATCTTTCTTTAATATCATGTATGTCCTAAGTTTGCGTCCAGTCAGCCACAACGAGTTTTCTTTTTCTCTTTTTTATTCTATCTCATCAAGTTCACCAGTTTTGCTAAATTGTTGTTAATTCGCCTCTGATGTTCTTAAAGTGACGATCAATGTGCCGTTAGTTCTCGCATAGGCAATTGGGGGAATCATTAATTGTTTTTTAAAAGACGCTGTTTCTTCTGAAACTGTTTCTGCTCTATTTATTTATTAATTCGCCCTGCTGATTGAAATTTAATTCTTTAATTCCATGTTTTGCATTTGGGTTAACAGTCGGAGTTCTTGTATGTGTTTTGAAGTTTTAAGCAACTGCCTCCGCCCTAATTTTGGTCTAGCAATTCCAAGGCGTTTTTGATCTTTCACATTCTGAGATCTACTTCTAATTGAACCCACGGCTAAAAACTTTGATGGTCGGTAGTATGTAATCCGAACTAATTTGCCCCCTTGAGATCGTTTTTTTAACAGACAAATGACCATCCTTTTAATTCAAAATCATTTGGGTCTAAATAAATTCGGGAGGTTCCTTCACTAAAACTATTGTAAAAAGTGCTCCGACCGTACTTTCTGTTAATTCACGCTGCATTGAGAGCGTTGAGCGATTCTGTGTAAAGTGATACATTTCACTCATGTCGTCTCCACGATCAAAAACATCATATCTTTCTTTCACCTTCAAATCCTGCCATGATTTTAAAAAATAACTTTTTAATTTGCTTCATAAAACTGCCCAGGAACACAGTACATGGCTCGCGATTCTTGACCCGCAAAGAAAACTGAAAGAGGCCCATTGGCGTGAAGGTGAAATAAGCGGAAAATTACTGTTTCCAAATAAACCATCTACAATGATGCAGAACAAATTCTTACTGTCAAAATTCCAACCTAGTAGCGATGAATGAAGTGCAAGGCTCTGCGCTGCTTACTTTCAAAATAGCGTCTCGATCAAACAACAGACCCAAAACGGACAGTGAGCAGAATCTTGGGCGGGCAATCGTAAGAAAATTTCTATAAAACTTGAGGGGCAAGAAATTTACTTTACAAAAAGCGACATAATTTTTTTAACCAATTCAGATCTAAGGCAAACCGGGAACGAAAGGGCTGATCTTGCGTTTCAAGGAATTGAAAATGACGAAGCACTAAAAGCTTTAGAATAGGCGCCGAACACGCCTCAGTGCTAAAAGCAGCAAAAAGGCTGTAGCTGTAAAATTTGCGTATGGAAATCGTTTTTTCCATTCCCTAAGAATTTGAGGTTGTTAAAATCGCCTGCCCATACTTACAAGTGAGCATTAAAAGACAGATTGACCTATATACTAACTTTTAATGAATACACAACCTTTATCAGATCATCAGACACCGAAGCAAAGTACAGCATTCTGACATCTCGTAATAGTTTTGACTTTGTTAGCAACCATCACTTAGCAAGGCTGTTGAACAACAATAACAGTCAAAATTACCAATATATTACGAAAGAGAGATTCAACATAAACATCTCCTAGAAGCAGGGCAGACACTATATGTAAATTTTAGTTTAAAGCGTCGCAGCCAATCGCTTAAGGTTATTTTATGCAGTGAGCAATGAAAACCGTATCAAAGAGCAAAGGACAAGTTTTTTAATCCTAAAATAAGAAAGTGCAATGTACAATTCGGCATTCCAAAACCAAATCTAACGCTAGCGGGCTAAGACCTATCACATTTTGACGAATTAAGAAATTGTTTGGGGTGGGAGGGGTAGAATCAAAAGTCAGACCTATGTCAAAAGATTTACATCTTCACAGTGTTAGACTCGATGAAAAATAGAACAACAAAGCCAGACGGTTTATGGATTGCCAAAGGTCAACAGATGAAAATGCTTTGAATAGGAATCGGGAAGAAAACGAGAAGACGTATAAACAATCAAATTGATAAAGAAATAAGAGCCCGATAAACCGCTTAATGTACATTTGTTTTAATATATGATGCGCAGCTGAAAATATTCGAGAAAACAGATTAAAAAAGTATAATACTAAATTATTTTTTCATTTTATAAAAAGCATGTCTGTTCAGTTTATCCAAATTGACCCTACACACCCCATAAGAAAGGATAGCAGCAATACTGCTGCCTGAATAAAAACCATCAATTAACACACATTACACAAATGCAACAAAACTAGAGCAAGACCTTTTCAAAATACAGCAAAAACCAAACTAAGGAATTCTGCTGGCCCTTAATTGCTGTTACATAAGTTAATACTGGAGCATCGACTATAAGCGCTCTATCAGCAGGACGAAGTGTTGTCACTTAGCAACGGGCATAGCGCCACCCGCAGCTTTAAAACCTCCTTAGGAGGTTTGTCTTTAGCAATCTCGTCTGTGTTCATTAGCCCGTAGTGCTGCAGCAAAAAAATAAAAAACTAAACTCCAAAAGCACACAGCCATGTTCCAACTAATAACCCATCTAAACTTAGTTCATCAAGCTTGATTATCATAAACAATAGCTGACTCAAACATCAACGGATGAAGAATTTATCGTTTACAGGGCCGATTTTTTGATGACTATAAAAGACACAAGTTTTGATCTTCAAAGAAGCGGTGACAAGTTTTTCTCAACAGCCAGACCCCGATCAGATAAAAAAGGAATGCTTAAAAAAGAAAACGAGACTAAAACTCCTGCTCTAAACAGCTCACATTAACAAACACAAAAGGTTTTAATACTTTAGTTATGAGTCCAATCCCAAGCCAAACAGACCTTTGTATGGTTTCTGATTAAGTATTTTTTTTGAATTAAAATAAATATTTTGGCTTAGAAAAGAAAGACAGCAGCTAAGATATAAAGAAAGGACAAGACGAATTGTGTTGAGTAATGCTCGAGAGAGAGCGTTATCAGAGCACTGAAATATTGATTTTAAGAAGTCATTGACTCCAACAAACGTACAGGCAAGCGTGTTCATGCAATTTCTCCAAGTTCCAGGCAAACAAACAATAGAACCCGCCAGTTTAAATTAATGTTAGCTGTTTTAAATCGACTATGTAACAATAAATAAGAAAATACTAGAAGTCACTGGGTCTCAACAAAACAACAGACTAATTCTTTCTCATAACTACTTAAACCCCCGGTTGGGCAGACGACGCTTTCAACAGTTTGACGCTGCCGCTGACGAAAGCTAAAATGAGAGGCTTCTGGTGGTTCAGAGTGCAAGTCTTAGAGATTAGATTAAAACAGGCTAATATGCACCGATTTTTGGCAAGGCTTACATTCCGCACTCCAGCACTGGCAGCGAAAAAAAGCAGTTATAAACATAAAGAATTCAGAACGACAAATGTTTCATGTGGTGTTTTTCCTTGCAAGCTGCATCAATGTTCCGCGACCCACGCAGAGAGAGTGACTAAACTATCACAATACGCCAAAGATCAAAACTTCAAATGGAAAATCTTTCCTGTTGGTTTAGACCAATTGATCAGTTTGAAGAACAAAACAAACCAATAACTGTTAATGTATACCATGTAATTGAAAACAAATTTGGCGCCATTTAAAGTTCCAAAACATCCAACAATAGGCGAACCAGACAAAAATCATGTTGACTTACTACTAATGTTTCACCAGCGGGGCTACCCCATTACACATTGTATACGCACAATGAGTAGATTATTGAGTATACTACCAAACAAACACATAGCAAACAAGAATTCTGCAGAAAAAAGTTTAACGAAGAAGTCCCATCTGTGCAAGCTGCGAGTGAACATATAAACATTGTAAAAAGTTCCTGTAGACTGTTAATACAGAACTTAAATACGCGCCCCCACCGATCTAAAGTAATTTTAAGAACTGGAAAAAACTGCAACATTCTCCATATGTTGTTTACGCAGACTTCGAGTCGCTTATGTTCCTTATGAAGGGCCAGCGCCACAAAAAACTTGCGAAAAACAGTCTAATGAGTAATCAACAATTTGTTCATTGGCCTTCATTATTGTCAGGTCGGATGCTTTATTCCAGAACCAGAATTATAAGAGGTACCATATGCTTGCAGAAACATTCTTAAAACGCATGCAGCAGTGCGTAACGCCTGTTCAAAAAAACGATTTATCTGAAATACAAATAGAACGTCCTGAAGACCAACACAGTATAAAATCAAGCCACTCACTGTTGGATATTGCGGTTTTAGGTCCTCTCATCAAACGCAAGCATCATCACCAGAAAAGTGAACCAAGATCACATTAGCGGAAAAGTTTCAGAGTAGCGGCGCGCCTAACACTGCAATCTTCAACTAAAGTTTGATGCCTAAGACATGGAAGCAGCCCCTCACCATTCATAAGCATCGAGGTTTCCGACTCTCATCATATAAGCTAAGCAGTGGGAACGATGCCATCAGTGTCATGCACTGCACAGTCCATCAGAAACTACATGTCTTTAATCTAAATAACAATGTCTTTTTTTATTACTCTATGCAACACGATGATGGATCATAAGATGCACGAGCTATGTCCCTTAAAGTCGCCCAATAACTAAAAAAATTATTGACCCAACTCACGTTAGAAAGGGTGTTTTACCCTTATGATACAGAATCAGTTGGAAAGGTTTGACGAAGAGACGCTTCCACCAAAAGGCGCGAACTTCACTCTAGTCTAGAGAAAGGCATCAGCGACTTCCGATTACCAGCCATGCTCACGATGCATGGCAAAAGTTAGATTTTAAAAACGATCGGATACTATCATGACTCCTATTTAATGGCAGATGGTAATGATTGTTGTCGGACGTCATTGAAAATTAATGAAAGACCAGCATGAACATTATAGTTTGGATCCTGCGCATTATATTTCTGCACCCGGGATGAGTTGGGACGCTTTCTTAAAGTTTACTGGAGTACAAATTGATTTATTGTCAGATTTACCAATGCTTCAGATGATTGAAAACGGATTGCGTGGAGGAATTAGTATGGCGTCGCATCATTACTGTAAAGCAAACAACAAATACCTAGATGATTATGATCCGAGTAAAAGGTCTAACTATCTCATGTATTTAGATGCAAACAATCTGTATGGTTGGGCAATGGCGCAATCACTTCCATTACGCAACTTTAAAATGTACACAGGTACAAATAATATTCAAAAAGCATTAAAGTGGTTGAGCAGTTTAACGCCCTGATCAGCAGCATGGTTTCATTCTAGAAGTTGACTTAGAATATCCTCATGAACTCCATGACCTGCATAATGACTATCCATTAGCGGCAGAAAGTCTAAAGATGGATCCAAGAGAGCCGCCTAAACTTGTGCCTAATCTTCGGGGCAAAAAAAATTATGTCTGTCATTACAGACTTCTACAATTTTATTTAAGACATGGGTTGAAGTTGACAGCTGTTCATCGTATAATTGCTTTTGACCAAGAACAGTTCATGAAACCATACATCATGAAGAACACTGATCTTAGAACTAAATCCACAGATGCCTCAGAAAAAGACTTTTTTAAGCTAATGAACAACAGCTGTTTTGGAAAGACTATGGAGAATCCGCACAAGCGCAAAGATGTCAGATTGGTCACCAGAGAGAATGAAGCAATTAAGCTGACTTCAAAACCTAATTATCAGGACTTTAAAAGATTTCATGATCAGCTTTTTGGCATAATGATGAAAAAAAAGAAAGTCAAATTGGACAAACCTGTATTTATTGGGTTTACTGTTTTAGAATTATCAAAGCTTTTGATGTTAGAGTTTCTTTATGACTACTTTAAGCCCTCGTATCCTGAGTCCAGAGTACTTTACACAGATACTGATAGTTTTGTTATAGATATCCCTACTGAAGATATCTATAAAGACATGGAATTAGAAGTAGCAAAAGGTCATCGGGGGGTGGGGAACATTGATTACCTAAAGATTCGCCTTTGCATTAAATTACTAATAAAAGGGTTTTAGGAAAGATGGGGATGTTTACTGGAAAGGTAAAAAGGAGTATGTGGGGGTTAAGATCGAAAATGTCAGTTTTCGCCCCGGGAGAAATATTAAAAAAGCAAAGGGAATATCTGCAGCTTGTGCGTCAAACAATGCATGAAACAAAAAAAGAGCATTGTTGGTAATAAATTTTCTCATGAAAACGAAAATTTCGATTAAATTACTGAGATCAACAAAACGGTTGTAACAAAGAAGTCATTAGATAGAAAAACAAAAAACGGGTGTTTTTAATCCAGATTTTTTATATGAAATTGGGCACTGGAGAACCGAAAATTAATTAAAGCGGAACTGTCCCGGCGGAATTATCGCGTTTTTTCAAAAAGATTTTTGGGACGGGTTTGTTTTGTTGTGTAGTTTCTCGAAATAAACAGGGGCGGATTCATCTTTTACAATTCTTTTTTTTCATGGGGATAAATACCCAAAAATTGGATCGGTTTGCCCTGATGCGAGGCCCCCTTCCTTTTTCCCCCCCGGAAAAAAAGGGTCCCTTATTTTTAAACCAAACGGTTAATAGTTTGCTAGGGGAAAGACTCTCCTTCAGCAACATTTTTTTGTTTTTTTTTGATTGTTGTATGGCTTTTAACCCTTTAAATTCTTTTATTCATTGGGGCCAAAACTGGGGGCAATCTTCTAACCCTTTCTGTGTTGGAAATTTGTCAATCAGTCTCTGTGATCGGGTAAAAAAAAAATCTTTGGCTAAACTGTTTTTTAAAAGTTTTCAACTAAAGCCTGTGTCTGTAAACCCCCAAAACCCCTCTTTTAATGGTAATTTGTTTTAACAATAATTGATTACTTGCCTTTAAAATTTTTTCCATCATCGACTTAATCATCGAGGGAAAGTTAGGGGGCCTCGCGGTAACGCTGTAAGGGCAACAGCAACAGCAAAGCCTCTTTTGTTTAATGGTTTGCATTTTGTATTTTTAAGCCTGCCCTGACTGTAGTGCGTACTTAAATTTTTTTTCCCTTAAATCAGAGGGAAAATTAGAAGATCCATTTGAGGGGTGTGTTGGAGTTGATTAACAAAGTGGGGGTCCTGTTTGTCTAGGGGCAGGTAAATAAATTTGCCAAATCGCTTGTTTAGAAAACCCATTCTTTTGTGTTTGTTCACTGACACCCCTGTTTGGGCTTAGCTTTTTTCCGTGTTTCCCCTTTCCCAATACCTTTGGCGAAAAAAGATTTTGTTCTTTTTTTATTCAGCCATATTAGGGCAAAAAAATACCGACGGCATACCAACGACAAAAACCCGATTTCTTGATCTTTTGTTTTTGAGGGTTGATAAAATACTAAATTTTGGGGGGGCAATGCTGGGGGTTTGCCTTTTTACTAATAAATTCTTTTATTGTTTGGGTCAACATTTTTAAAAATTGTAAGCTGATCCCCTGTTCTTTCAGTGTGTCATTATAAAAATCTAATGCTCAATCTCTCCCTTTCTAGGCGTTTGGCACTGCTAGTTGCTCCTTTGCTTTGTTATGTCTTTTTCTCTCGCTGATCCCGCATTTTACAAAATGCAAAATTACTCCCGCTAAAAGCAAGCCTTTCCCAAGGCCGCCATCTTTATGCGGTGAACCATTTTTTATAAATGTATTTTTTTCTTACATTTATATTGTCTGAATTTTTCCTTGTTTAAACTGGGAAAAATCTTTCGTGGCAACCGAAGCTGCAATGATAGCATCAGCTTTGCTGAACCCTCAAGTCTTTTTCCCAAGATTCTGGTTTAATTTTAACAAGCTTTTACCAAGCATTGGTTCCCTACACTTAGGCCCCCAAAAACAGCAGAATGGTTACAGGTTAGCAACGTTTTTTCTTGTCATTTTTATAAAATAAAAAAATTAAATTAAAAAAAACATAAAACGCGATGCCCCTTACAGCTACAAGGGGGCCTAACCTTCCAACTATGAGACCAAGTTGATGTCAAGCTATTACCCAAAAAAAGGAGGGCTGTTTCTTTAGCGCGTGTGGAAAAACAAAACATTCCTTGGAATGAATTCAGCATTGAACAGATTCAACAGATGACCCCGCAAGACTTTTAAAAAGTATCATAAAGGTATAAAGCGCAGCTGGGGTTAAAAGGGTAAAAAAGGTGGGGGAAAGGGTTTCTTATTTGTACACTAAACTATCAGAAATTTTGCTCCCTTTTTTTTTGAACAAGATCTTACTATGATTTACCCCAAGACCCCAGTTTTAACAAAGCATTAGGTCTCTAGGGTTGTTTAACTATAGTTTTGGGAACATTTTTCGCCATTAATCAGGGATTAAAATTTTTAAAATATTTAGATTTTTTTCCCTTAAAATAAACGACGGGAAAATCAGCAGAATCAAAAAACCATGAACCAGGGGGAGAAAGTAACCAGCCAAAAAAATCCAAAAAACACTGAACCAGGGGAGACCATTAAAATCCTGGGCTTTGTTAAGGGGAAAAAAAATTGAGAGTGGAACAGACAAAAAAATTAATGTTACAGCATTATGAAAAAAAAACCCCCCCAACGCCAAAACAAGTTGATTCAATCCCAGCTATAAAAACCCTGTGATTCAAGGGCCCCAAAGTTTTCGGAATATTGAACTTAAAACTTTTCCCTTTTTTTGGCCCCCCTTGTGCGTTGGGGGGGGCTTTTATTAGGGTTTATAAATTTTAACCAATGGGCAACAGAAAAAAAAATTTAAAAAAACAACTAACCGTTAAATACAGAAAAAGACAACTGCACGCCAAAACCCGCCAAAAACAAAGCACATTTTGATCATTTAAGGAAAATTTTTTAAATTTTTAATAAAAATAGACATGGGTATTATAAAAAGATAAAGTCAATAAATAAAGACATGAGTTATAAAAGACTTTTCCATAGACCAGAATGTAATCAATGTTTTTGTTTGGGGTTTAAAACCTTCCTTGATCTATGAAAGGAACGCTACAAAATCCCAACGATGACCTTTTTTTTTGAGGGTGGGGGTATTTTGGGCATCTACATTTAAGTAAAAAATAGCTTGTTTTTTTTTGATAATTTTAAGATAACTTAAAAAGAACGGGTTGTATTTAAAGGTATTAAATCAAACTTATCAAGAATTTTAAGAATTTATTAAGAATTGAAAAGAATTTTTAAAGAACTTATTAAAAACGGGGGATACTTGAGAATGATTAAGGACAATTAAAAGAAATTTAAAAGAAAGAACTTGAGATAACTTGTTAAAAAACTTAGAAGGAACTTGGTGTGTGCTGCGTGGGGGGGGGGTGGGGGGGGGGGTGTGCAGCGGGGGGGCAGGAAAAAACAAACAACAAACAACAAACCCCAAACAATAGACATCGGGGGGGGGGTGGGGGGAGTGCGTCGGGGGGTAGGCCAAAACACACAAAAACAAAAAGTGAACTACCGGGTGTGTCCCGCGCGCAACCTAAACAACCCAAGTGATCACAAGGGCTTTGGCCATTTTGCCGCGACTTTGTGGTGCGCCGCCTTTGTGTCAAGCGATCCATAGGGCTTTTTGGGCCTAGTTTGCCCCCGAGCTTTGCGGTGCTGCTCTTTGCAGAAGCGATCACATGGGGTTTTTTTGGCCTGTTTCCCCTTTCCCTTTTTCCAACCAGGCTTCAATGGCTATGGCAGGTTACGCAATTTTGCTGGGCCCCGGGTTTTATGGCGGGTCTAACGCCAGTTATACATTCGTCATTTTATATTTGGAGCATTTTTTTTAGTAGTGCTGGCCCCCCACTACTCCCCCCCCTCTGGTAGTGTACAAAGGCTGCCTAGCCCTACTAGTTTTGCCAGAAACCCCCCAAAATTGTCTCCATTGATAAGTTTATAATGGTTTGGGGTTTGCACACGTTATTTAACTGATTCCTAGTTTTTGGGGAAAATTTGGATAGTTATAAAAAAAACAAGAAAGTTGAATAGTTTCCCAGCAAGAACAAAATTTCACCGGTCTTAAGAAATGAACGCCATGTTGATGGTTTTTTTTTTTTTAACATGACTTTGGGCTGTCTCAAGCCAACGTCCAACAATCAACGCGTGATGGAGTTTTGTTTTGGCCCCCCTTTTAAAAATGCAGCGCCATTTATTAAATAGGAAAATCTACGATAGACAAACACGCATTGAAATTGGCTTTTTTTGTTCAGAATATTCCTTTAAAGTTTTCATTTTTGAACCAAAAAACCTTTAAGAAGTCGTCATTTCAAAAGTCGGTTTACTTTTTTCTTTTTTTGTTCCCTTTTAGGGAAAGCAATATTTTTTTTCGGTTTCGACGGGAACGAACTGCCTTTTACCTCGTTTTTTTTCAACAAATACTCGCATTCAAGTATGGTAAAACTTGTGGGGTTCAATGGCAAGGCCTGCCTTCGTGAAACGGGTAGCCTTTTTTAGAAAAAACACCCAAAAACGAACACAGCGCAAAAAAAAAACGTTTACCCTCCCGGGAGTCAGTAGAAGAATGAGGGGAAAAACCGGTGTTGGGAACTGTAAGTGAGCGCTTTAACAGCGCCCCCACCGGCGGGAAATTCGAGAATTGATGCATTGGCGCGAGCCAGGCCCCCGCGTGAGGAGGGGGGAGGGGGGAAACGGGCGGGAGTATTGAAAATTTTTTGCTCTAGTTTGTCGGCAGGTGTGGGCGCCCCCGCGCGCGGGGTATGATGTTGTCTCTGCCCGTCTGTCTGTCTGCTGTCGTCCGCTTTTGGGGGTGTGGTGTGGGTGTGTGTGGTGGTGTTGTGTGTTGTGTGTTGTGTGTGTATGGGTGGTTGGGGGGGTGGGGGGTGGGGGGGGTGGGGTGGAGGGGTTGGGGGGGCATGTGTGGAAGAGAGGAAGGGGGGAGGTAGACGCATCAGGAAGGTGAAACGAAAAGTATGCGAAGAAGTGTGTGTGTGTGGTGTGTGGTGCGGGCGTGCGGTGTGGTTTTTGTTGTTGGTGTGTGTGTGTGTGGGTGTGTTGTGTGTGTTGTTTTGGGGTGTGTGGCCCCCCTCTCGTCTGTCTGTCTGTCCTCGTCCTTTCCGTCGTCTTTGTTGTCTGTTCTGAGGGCACTTAACCTTTTGGGGTTTCTTCTCTCCCCAGGGTGCTTAACTACCGCGAAGTAACGGATAGCCTGGTGCACCCACCGTGTATATGGGCGCGTTCGCCACAACTGCTTTTCCCCGCTTACTCAGGGGAAAGGTTCGCCCGGTACTCTCTGAAAAATTTAGTAAATTAGTAGAAAAAAGGATAACCCCACACATATTTTTCTCTTACTTTTCAGAAAAAGGGGAAAGGGGCATTCTGGGTTACTTTCGCCCCCAACTGAGTGGGGCGGGGGAAATGGCCCGAAGCCCCTTTCCCCGTTTTGCCCTCACCGGCCCCCCTGGGGGGAAGCCAAGGGGGGCAAAGCGATTTTCTTTTCCCCCCCCGTAGGAATAGGCAACAGGGAAAACAATCGGAAGCGCTGTCCATAGTCCCTTTGAAAGGGCAATCAAAACAGATGCAGAAAAAGGGTAGGGGCCCATTTCTTTGTCCCCTTTTTAAAAGGGCACAGAAGCACATGCTGACAGAAAAAAGAGGTTACAGCACAATTCTGCCGCTTCAAAAAAAAAAACCACAAAAAAAAGGAAGTGCGCCAAATATGTACTTATGTACGGAAGGGGTTACAATTGTAGACAGCAACAACAAAAAGTTAGGGAGAACCCTACGTAAATCGGGAAAGCCCAAGGAAAAACATGTCATCCATTTTAAAGCAAAACAAAAGAAAAAGCAAAGCACACAGGAACAAAGTATTTTAAAAAAAAAAAAAATCAGCGTCGTACATTCCCCTTTGATTCTCGCCACAAAAACATACGAGGGGGGGGGGGGGGGGGGGGGGGGGGGGGGGGGGGTTTTTGTACTATACGTTTTGCTGATTTGCAGGAAACCTTTTCCATGACCCCAAGACTGCGGGAATACAAAAACAACAACCCCCAAAAGACCAACAAACCATGCTCGGCAACCCCCCCCCCCCCCCCCCCTTTTCTCACGGCTGGGGGGTGGGGGTGGTCTTTCCGGGGGGACCTCCCTTTGGGGCCTCGTCCCCTCCTCGCTGTCCGGGCCCCGGTGGCCCAGTTTTGTTGCACCCCGGGGGACGTTTGAAACGAAAGCGGGGGGCTCGAAAAGAAACCCAGGCCACTTCGTAAAAAGCCCTGGCGTCCGTAGCCCCGGGCGGGCGCGGCCCACCCCCGAAGCGCCCCTGACCACAGCCTGACGAAAACCCCTGCTTACGACGTGGCATCCCGGGGAACGTTGGAAGGAAAAAGGTCAGGGTTTAAGGGTGTGTGTGTGTGTGGGTGGGTGTGCGTGCGTGTGCGTGCGTTGGGGGAGTGATCATGTTTTTTGGGGGTATGAAGTGCGGTGCGAGCGTTGCCCGGCCCCGGGGGATACCGAAACGGACTTTGGGTCAAGGTTTGTGTAAAGACAAAGGCACTTTGGGTCAGAGGTTTGTGTCGACAACGGACATTGGGTCAAGGCTTTGTTTTACAACAACGGCCCTTTGGGTCGAGTTTTTGATACGACAACGCACTTTGGGTCAGGTTTTTATACAGACAACGGCCCTTGGGGCAGAGGTTTGTTTTACGCGGATTTGGGGGCGAGGGTTGGATATGACAACGTCACTTTTGGTCCCGAGGGTTGTGATACAGACGGCACTTTGGGTCGAGGCTTTTGATACAGACAAGTCCCTTTTGGGCAGAGGCTTTGTTATACGACGGGGACTTTGGGGCAGAGGCTTTTTTATACTGCGTCACTTTTGGTCAGAGGCTTTGTGATACCGGGAAAAGTCATTTTGGTCAAGGCTTGTGATACAACAGACCAACTCCCTTTTTTGGAGGGCTTGTGATACAGATAGTGTTTGGTCACGACTTTGAAAGACGATTTTTCATGACGTTCATTGAACGTCACCCATCTGGGCAAATTCTCGTTTTCGGCTTTTACGCCGGTTTTAGCTGGACAGGGGAAGAGTTCCTCAGGATTTTCTTTTGACAGATAATCAAAAAAGCGTACTGTAATAATGGGCCGTGACACTAAATTTAGGTATAAAAGAGCTAGCATAAAACAAAAGACGGTTTTAAAAAAAAACAAAAAAAAAACAAACCCAAAACGTGCATCGCCTAGACAAACAAGGGCCCAACATACTGTAACAGAAACTGGAGGAAATTCGAAAAAAAAGGGTCAGAAAATGGCCAAGTTTTCGGGGCTGGATGTTTTTTCTTTTGAAAAAAAAAGATTTTTAAAGCCCGTTTACCCCTTGTGCTTTTGTCAATTTACTCAAGGAATCCATGCCGCTTGCACACACTGACTGTACTGAACAAATAGCACAGGGTGATTGTTTATCACGTGTAGGATGGGTCAGTTTTGCACACACTGAATGTACTGAACAAATAGCACTGGGTGATTATCACGTGTGGGATGGGTCAGTTTTGCACACACTAAATGTACCGAACAAATAGCACTGGGTGATTATCACGTGTAGGATGGGTCAGTTTTGCACACACTGAATGTACTGAACAAATAGCACTGGCTGATTATCACGCGTAGGATGGGTCAGTTTTGCACACACTGACTGTACTGAACAAAGAGCACTGGGTGATTATCACGTGTAGGATGGGTCAGTTTTGCACACACTGAATGTACCGAACAAATAGCACAGGGTGATTGTTTATCACGTGTAGGATGGGTCAGTTTTGCACACACGGAATGTACCGAACAAAGAGCACTGGGTGATTATCACGTGTAGGATGGGTCAGTTTTGCACACACTGAATGTACCGAACAAAGAGCATTGGGTGATTATCACGTGTAGGATGGGTCAGATTTGCACACACTGAATGTACTGAACAAATAGCACTGGGTGATTATCACGTGTAGGATGTGTCGGTTTTGCACACACTGAATGTACCGAACAAATAGCACTGTGATTATCACGTGTAGGATGTGTCGGTTTTGCACACACTGAATGTACCGAACAAATAGCACTGGGTGATTATCACGTGTAGGATGGGTCAGTTTTGCACACACTGAATGTACCGTACAAATAGCACTGGGTGATTATCACGTGTAGGATGGGTCAGTTTTGCACACACTGAATGTACCGAACAAATAGCACTGGGTGATTATCACGTGTAGGATGTGTCAGTTTTGCACACACTGAATGTACCGAACAAATAGCACTGGGTGATTATCACGTGTAGGATGTGTCAGTTTTGCACACACTGAATGTACGAACAAATAGCACTGGACGATTATCACGTGTAGGATGTGTCGGTTTTGCACACACTGAATGTACTGAACAAATAGCACTGGACGATTATCACGTGTAGGATGTGTCGGTTTTGCACACACTGAATGTACTGAACAAATAGCACTGGACGATTATCACGTGTAGGATGTGTCGGTTTTGCACACACTGAATGTACTGAACAAATAGCACTGGACGATTATCACGTGTAGGATGTGTCAGTTTTGCACACACTGAATGTACCGAACAAATAGCACTGGGTGATTATCACGTGTAGGATGTGTCGGTTTTGCACACACTGAAAGTACCGAACAAATAGCACTGTGATTATCACGTGTAGGATGTGTCGGTTTTGCACACACTGAATGTACCGAACAAATAGCACTGGGTGATTATCACGTGTAGGATGTGTCGGTTTTGCACACACTGAATGTACTGAACAAATAGCACTGGGTGATTATCACGTGTAGGATGTGTCGGTTTTGCACACACTGAATGTACCGAACAAATAGCACTGGGTGATTATCACGTGTAGGATGGGTCAGTTTTGCACACACTGAATGTACCGAACAAATAGCACTGGGTGATTATCACGTGTAGGATGTGTCAGTTTTGCACACACTGAATGTACCGAACAAAGAGCACTGGGTGATTATCACGTGTAGGATGGGTCAGTTTTGCACACACTGAATGTACCGAACAAATAGCACTGGGTGATTATCACGTGTAGGATGTGTCAGTTTTGCACACACTGAATGTACCGAACAAAGAGCACTGGGTGATTATCACGTGTAGGATGTGTCAGTTTTGCACACACTGAATGTACCGAACAAAGAGCACTGGGTGATTATCACGTGTAGGATGGGTCAGTTTTGCACACACTGAATGTACTGAACAAATAACACGGGTGATTGGTTTTATCACGTGGAAGACCGACAAAGCGGA
>CM031609.1:6597039-6613988 GCA_018398815.1 Conus ventricosus | reverse complement strand
CCCAAACTGGTGGCTGTGTCGGCCGTGTGTCTCGCCGTGTTCTACTGCCGTGGGTTCATGCTGCGCGGCGTGTGTTGCGTGTGTGTGTTGTATGCGTGTGTGTGTGTGTGTGCGCGCGTGCGTGCGTGTGTGTGTGTGCGCGCGCGCCCCTGTCTTGACCGCCCATCTGTCTGAGGCTGTCACTCCATCTCACACCCCCTCCTTCCAGCCACCACCCCCACCCCGTCTCTTTCTGCCCTCTGCCCCCCCCCCCCCCCCCCCCCCCCCCCCCCCCCCCCCCGCCGTCTTTCTCCAGTAATTGTTGCTTTTTCCGTCATATGTGTGCATGCGAGTGTAATAGATACATATGGGCGTGCGTGTTTGAGTGTGACAGCTGTTTGTTTAGAACGTTGTACGGCATTTAACATCCCGTTGATGTGACAGCAAATCGATGATCTCTTTTGCTTTGGCTTCGATTGGCTAGAAAACGAATGAAACACGGATTACACACACACACACACACACACACACAAGCGCAAACGCAAGCACACACACGTACGCACGCAAGCTTGTACGCGAGGACACACAAAAGAACATACACACGCACATATATATGCACACATGCGAGCGCACGTGTGCGTGCGCGCTCGCACACACGCATAAACACGCACACACACTCATTTACGTAGTTGATTGGCTCATACATTACTTTCCATACATGCACGCGCGCGCGCACACAAACGCACACACACACGCACACACACACACACACACACACTACACACACACACACACACACACACACACCTTAAGTATCAGTCATTTACTAATTCAATGCCCAAGAGCTAGAGAACTCTTTACAAATTCGGGTATTGATGGTTACACTGATGGATCGACTTCCTTGCCTTTACCAAGTATTTTAAACAGTTTCTTATGTTCTTGAGTCAATTTGCAAATGTTTGTTAAGTAGTTCAGTTGGCCTTTATCTTTAGATCTTGTCTCTACTCAGTTACATAATTTTGTTTTGATCAAATGGAAGAGGGATAGAGGGGGGGGTGGGGGGGGGGGGGAGGATGTGATATTCTAGCATTAACATATTAATACACTCAATCACTTACATACTTCATTCACCCACACATAAACTGTCTGAATCACTGTAGTGGAAGGACATTAAACCGACGACAACACACACACACACAGGTGTACACATAGGTCACAGACGTACGCAGACACGCGCGCTTGCATGCGTACACTATTGAGAAAAAAAGTGTCGACTCGGGATGCTGCTGTGCTGTATAAATCCCATTCACATGCATATGTCGGCGAGACGGGGGAGAGGGAGGAAGAAGATGGAGAGGGAAGGGGGTGGTGGAGAAGGGGAGACCTTTCGCAAGTGGCAGCACCGCGACCCTAATTGTCACGGGGAACTGCTTCGTCCTATCGTGACCTATCTATGCGCGCGCACTTCGTGTGCGTGTGTGTGTGTGCGTGTGTGTGTGCGCGAGAGCGAGAGTGAGTGTGTGTGCATGGCATTGGCGAGGCTAAGAAGGGCCCGGCCTGGTGCCTGCACTGGCATTTGGCATTGTTATTGTGTAGCGTGCTCGGAGCCCCACATCCCGTTAAGTCCTTGCGCTCTTAATTACTTAACTGGAACGCGAGCGTGCTTCATGAAAGAATGCCGCCAGGGAGAGAGGAGAGGGAGGGAGGGAGAGGAAGAGAGGGGGGGGGGGGGAGGTTAGAAATACCTCGTGGAAAAGACTGGAAAGAACTGCGCAAAAGTGAAGATGCATCGTATGCATCTTGCTTTGCGCGCGCGCGCGCACACACACCACATACATGCGTAGCACGCACATACACAACACGCATAGCACGCACGCACAAAGAGAGAGACAGAGTTTGCGTGGTTGCTTCATTAATTTAATTTATTGCTCTAAAGCCACACACCCAGTGCAGCGATGCTTTGCTGCTTTATGAAGATGAACCGAAAATTAAAGTAAACACATTGTGTGCACTCTGATCAAAGAGACGACGGAGAGTTTGGGGGGGGGGGGGGGGGGGGGGGCAGCAAATGTTTCGTTGAACGGCTTTGAAAACTCGAGAGTCGTGAAATGGGAGAGGAGAGTAGATGCACCATTATTTTCCAAGACTAAAAAGTGCGCAAGCGAATCGTTACAAGCCAAACAACTGACTTGCCGGATAAGAGCTAGCGAGAGACAAGGGCAGCCGCCGTGGCGAAGTGGTTAGCGTCGCGGACCGCAGGCTGGAGATCGTGGGTTCGATTCCCATCAGAGCCATTTGTTGTTTTTCCGCCCTGACCGGCTCCCAGCCTAGAGTTACGTGAGTTGTGTCTGACTTTGGGAAGACTGGGACCATGCAGTTTTCATCCACTTAATGGATTCCACTCTGATTGTTCCTTAGATTTACTGACCGACACTGCAGGTATCTTTTCTCTCGGGTCTGGTTGATGCAGTGATGTATTATCAAAGTGTCGAGCTACAGCCCAGTCGCGCAGTCTTGGACCAGAATGCAAATCTGTAGCAGCTTCATCCACATCGATCGGCATGAAGTCTCAAATTCTGGGGCCCTCCATGCCTTGCTTTCACTGAAGGAGAGGTCGCTCATGCCGGCTCCGCGACTAAACCATTGTCAGTTCGGGGGGGGGGGGGGGGGCAATAGGCGGTGTCCTGCGTATGTTGGATCACTGAACACAAATGACTTGGCAGCAGCGCTGTCTCTCCTCTGGTGGGTTGCCTCGTGGCGATTTCACATTGACTGCTCCCTGTGGATTGCTGGCGTAGGGCTGTGGCGGGGCAGGCCAGACTGTGGCTGTGGACTGGGAGCGGGATTAGCAGCTTGGGTTCAGTGCCACCCAGGTGACACAGACGATGGGTCAGTCACACCCCCCCCCCCCCCCCCCAAAAAAAAAAAAAAAAAAAAATGTGTTCCGTCTTCTGTTTTCAGAATGACTTCATTACATGAAACTTATGCGACGATAAATTATCGTAAGCTGGCTCAGAGCTCTGTGTGTGCGTCTCTCTCTCTCTCTCTCTCTCTCTCTCTCTCTCTCTCTCTCTCTCCTTCCCTCACTCCTTTCGCTCCTGCGTCTCTCTCCGCCCCCCCCCCCCCCCCATTCTCTCTATTTACTTTTTTTTTTTTTAATCCGTGTCTAATTTTTGTTCTAGCCACTTTTACATGCTTCTTTTATTGCCTCATTTTATTTTACATTGTTGACCCTACTCAGGGCGAGGACTGGATGTAAAAAAGCATATCAGTGCTTATCCTCGTTAATAAAGAATTTTGTCTTGTCTTCTCTTTCTCTCTCTCTCTCTCTCTCTCTCTCTCGATGTCTATTATAGTCATAGTATATCACGGGCCGTGACGATTTCAAGTAGTACAGTAAATCCCTCTGTCACTCTTTCTCTCACACTCGGTATGTGCGCATACGCACACGCACATGCGCGCCTTTTACAGAAACACCACGGTCACTCCTGCCTAACGCCTTTTCCGTCCGTCCCACTCCGATCCGATCAGAAACGGGCCTTGTACATTTCGCCAGCCCGCCTCCCCATCCCCCGTTGACAGTTGCTTTCACTTCAGCTTGTTTCCATCCCCCACCCCACCCCCCTCCTCACAGCTGTAGGCTACCAGACGTTGACATTTGCTTTCATTTTAACTTTTATCCAGCTCCCGCCCTTCCTCCACCGTCGCCCCCCCCCCCCCCCCCCCCCCCCCGCACAACTGTAGACTACTAGACCTTGACAGTTGCTTTCACTTCAACTTTTCTCCAAAACCCCTTCCCCCCACTCCTAGCACAGTTGAGACAACCAGACATTGACAGTTCTTTCACTTGGACTTTTCTCCAGCCCCCCTCCCCTACTCCCCCTCCCCCTCCTGCACAACTGTTGTAGGGCACCAGACGTTGACCGTTGCCTTAAATTCACTTAACTTTTCTCCAGCCCCCACCCCCCACCCCCTTCCCCCAGCACATTTGAGGATACCAGGCATTGACCGTTGCTTCCACTTTAACATTCCCCCCACCCCCCACCCCGCCACTGCTGTAGGCCACCGGACGTCGACAGGCGACTGTCGTCCGTGAAGTCATTGTGCACCTAAGTCATGGCCGCCGCTTTCAAGGCCCCCGTCCCTCCTCGTAGACTGAAAAGGCAACGGGGTGAGGGGTGGTCGTGGTGGTGGTGGTGGTGTGTGTGTGTGGGGACGGGGGGGGGGGGGGTGGTAGCCTAGGGTTGGTGGTGGGGTAGGGTGGGGATTATGTTGACTCTGCTGTCTGGGTACTGGCTCGGCAAGGCAGTAAAGATAAGGTCAACACTTGCCCATGTCCTGGGTACAGGCCTGATTAAAGACGGCGGAGAGAAAGGAGGCTTACCTGTGGGGAGACGACTACAACGTGTGCTAATGCTATCATTGATTATAACGTTAATACTGTTAGTGATAATGTTATAACGATGTCGAGAAATATTGTCAACGAGTACACCTGTATAACAGGTAGACCTGACGAGTCGTTAATATGAAAAGAGACCAGACATGATTGAAAGTGAAGAAATATTGACAACAGCTCTCCTGTGTACCAGGTAGACCTGAGGAGTCATCAGTGTGAAAAGAGGATGATAGTGATTGAAAAATGCACACCTCACGAGCCAGCCTAACAGAACTGCGTCCAGTACATTTTTCACACAGAACACAACAGAAAACCTTCATAACCTTAATGGTGGGTTCAGAGACAGGCCCCCTCCCCCCCCCCCCCCCCCTGCCCTCCGTCTCTCCGCCCCTCCCCCCCTCCCCCTCGCCCTTCCCCGTCGTTTATTGCCTCCTGCACACCCGCAAAACATTAAACTGACATGAACGGAAATCCAACGGAACTGAAAACAATCCTTAGAAACGTAGGAACCGTTTCCAACGATCACTTTTCATCGGTGTGTGTGTGTGTTTAACAGTAAGCCACTACCATCTGCGAAGTGAATTGCTTCTGCCTTTAGATAATTTGAAGACCGGTTGTTCCTAAAAATTGTGACCGCTGTTTGACAGAAAAATACATAGGAAATTGACATCTTCAAAACAAAACCAAAAAAACCAACAAATGTACCTGCTTGTCCCCTTGGAAGACACGACATCCGTGATGGAAGTCGCAGCGTACCGTCATCATCCACGTTTTGATGACGTAGGCGTTTGGTTCGGTCATTGCGGTGGCAGAGTGGAGGGTTAGTGTTAGCATCACCGCTCTTCACTTGCGCACGCACGTGACACCAGTTTTCCACCGCCCGCACTGGTTCGGCTGTGCAGGCCGTAGGAGGCAAAAAAGACTTCCAGGAAAAAAACACTGGGAGTGTATTTTTCCTAGGAAAGAAACACTGCAATCTCGTAGTGATGTGTGAGCACTCTCTCAGCCCTTCGGGCTTACGTTTCTTCAGCCTTCGGCATCAACCCCATAGCTTCGCTACGGCCTTTATTTTGATGAGATCATCGATCAGACGGGAGTAGACTGGGACACAGCTTCGTATAAAAATATGTCAAAAGTTGGTCATGAAAGAATTAATTGAAAGAAAACTAGAGCAGTCGTTTTTTTTCCTGGGGTAGTGTTAATTTCCTGGGCGTAGTCATTTTTTCCTGGTGAAGCAGTGTAATCTTCCTAGGAAAATAACACTCCTGTAGTGTTTTTTTCCCGCAGTGTTATTTTCCGCCGACACCGGCAGTTGGCGCCCCCTGGTCACCTCCCGGTCACCGTGCAACATGTTTGAGGTTGTTATATATCCTAGTTAACTGACCCCCCCCCCCCCCCCTCCAACCCCTCACACACCGCGCAGTAGAAGTAACAGTAGCCGTTTTGCTGTGGTGTCAGTTATGTATAAACAGGTCAACTGCCGTTTTGCTGTGGTGTCAGTTATGCAGTATAAACGGGTCAGCTGCCGTTTTGCTGTGGTGTCAGTTATGTAGTATAAACAGGTCAACTGCCGTTTGCTGTGGTGTCAGTTATGTAGTATAAACGGGTCAACTGCCGTTTTGCTGTGGTGTCAGTTATGCAGTATAAACGGGTCAGCTGCCGTTTTGCTGTGGTGTCAGTTATGCAGTATAAACGGGTCAACTGCCGTTTTGCTGTGGTGTTGTCAGTTATGCAGTATAAACGGGTCAACTGCCGTTTTGCTGTGGTGTCAGTTATGCAGTATAAACGGGTCAACTGCCGTTTTGCTGTGGTATTGTCAGTTATGTAGTATAAACGGGTCAGCTGCCGTTTTGCTGTGGTGTTCGTGTAGTATAGACAGGTCAACTGCTGTTTCGTTGTAGTGTAGTCAGTTTTGTAGTATCACAGGTCAACTGCCGTTTTGCTGTGGTGTAGTCGGTGTAGTATCGAACAGGCCAGAACTGGTCGCGGATGACCTGTCTCCTGACCGTGACGAACTGTGCACTGGCCCGTGTCGTACCTTGAACCCGTCCTGCTGAAGTGGGAATCGATGGCGTAGGTCGATTGACATCCAATGACTTCCAGCTGTTGTGTTCCATTAAGGTGGGCTGTACTTACTGCGGGTTCTGGCTGTTGACGACCTGTTCAAGCAAGGCAACAACGAACGATGATCCCTAACCAATGACAGCAGCTGGGACGGGGAGGACAAGGTTTGAGGACGTACTTTGTATGGTCTGCAGGAAACGGACGTATCAAAGAGAGAGAGATTGAGATTAGAAATGAATAGGTTTTGTTCTGTCATGTAACAATTCAAAGGTGCTGAGCGACGGTTTTTGTTGTTGCTTTTGTGGGTCTCTTGGACAGAATTTCAAATCAGGAGAAGGGTTCTGAATTAAGAATTAAGCACCATAAAATTTATTTTCGTTCCCCCTTTCCTTCACCATGGTTGAGCTTCCACCCCTACCCCCATCCCCGCCCTCCATCCTTTCTAAACAAGTCAGCGCATTGGAGCAAACAGCATTTGAAAGAAATTACCATAACACTGAAAACTGGCTAGCTGTAGACGCAATGATCTGCGTTTTACTTTGGGGTTGAAAACGTCGCTCTGTCGATGTACACAAGAGACCCAGTCTGCGCTCAGAGAGCAAAAGTGGAATTTAAGGGAAAAAAGGTTGAACTGTTTTCCGTCAGTTGACGATTCTGTAGCATCAATAGGGCCCACGACTAAACGTTTCTTGCGAAGTAATGTCAAGACGCTGAGCCATCAAACCTTTTTGCATCGCACATAATTGCCCACACATGATCGCTGACACTGAGGTACAGAAAAAGGCAAAGTTATTACAGTTGCTGCAGGTCAGTCGGTGATCTTGTTGGTGAAAAAGAGGTGATCTCTCTCTCCCTTCCCGCTGTCTGTCTCTCCCTCTCTCTCTCCCTTCCCCTCACTTTCCCATTCTCCTGCCCCTCTTTCTCCTCTCCCTCCCTCCCTCGCCTCTCTCTCTCTCGCTGCCCCCCCTCTCCCCTCTCTCTCTCCCCCTCTCTCTCCCCCCTCTCTCTCCCCTCCCCTCTTTCTCTCGCTCTCTACTCCCCCTTCCCTCCTCCACCCTCTCCCTCTCACTTTCCACTTCTCTCTCCCCCCTCTCTCTCTTCCATCTCTCGCTCTGTCCCCTCCCTCTCTCTGTCCATCTCTCTCTCCCCCCCTCTTCCTCCCATCTCTCTCTCCCCCCCCCCCTCTTCCTCCCATCTCTCTCTCCCCCCTCTTCCTCCCATCTCTCTCTCCCCCCCCCCTCTTCCTCCCATCTCTCTCCCTCTTCCCTCTCTTGCCTGTATGTCTGTCTGTGTCTCTCTCTCTCTCTCTCTCTCTCTCTCTCTCTCTCTCTCTCTCTCTCTCTCTCTCTCTCGCACGCACGCACGCGCGCGCGCACACACACACACACACACACACCACACACACACACACACACACACACACACACACACACACACAACGCTATCAGAGGTGCACCATAAACTTTCTCCCAAACGGGGGCACTCCTGACATGACGTGTTAGGTGGTGTTCTGTGCAGCGCACCTGCCCTGTCGCCTGCCGACACTTCGTAACTTTGTAACGCTCGTGTTGCTGCGTATGGCTGGTTGTGTACAATGCACCATATTCAGTGTGTGTGTGGTCGTTTGTCTTTTTTGTTACAGAACAGTTTTCGGGAGGTGTGTGTGTGTGTGTGTGTGTGTGTGTGTGTGTGTGTGTGTGTGTGTGTGTAACTGTATTGTCATATTGGGGCGTAAAGTCACGTTCAAGTTATTAAAAAAAAATCGAAATGTTCCTTGAAAACGGAATCAACCGTTGGTTTTCCTTCGGGATAGTTGAGAGCGTTCCATGGGATGGTGGGTTGCGGGGAAAAGTGGTTTTGTGAATGTTGCAGCAATATTTTTTTTTGAATGGGCACGTACTTCCGGCGTGTGCATGAGCGTGGTGAGGGCTGTTTTTCCGGCTTTTGTTTCAGAAACGTAGCATAACTGAATACAAGTATATTGAAAAGACGAGTCCTATGACTACAAACGGGGATAGGCTGTTTGAATTGTAGCGTTGTTGTGAAGAAGAAAATATCAATATGTAGTTTCAATCGTAATCTGTGTCAAAAGGCCATTTTTCTGTTTATGTAGCCTCCTTTGGCTCGATGAAATGTTAGGACATGTGATTTAGCAGCTTATCTTCTCCTGCATCTTTGAAGTGTGACAACACCGCAGATCTCAAAAAGTGATTCCTGATCTGGACCTGTGCCTTCGTTACATTATTTGTTTGTTTTCTTTGGACGCTATATCATTCTGAAAGAAGGCTCATTTTTTTTGGTCACAGACCTTTGTTTGGTGTCTCTGGTCTCTCTCTGTATGTTTAATTACTAAAAACATGCTTTCACAAAATGGAGTATAAACATACAGACGTAGAAATAAAAAAGATAAAATCTGCTGTGATTCATCTTAAAAACGTGCTTCAGACGTTTTTTCTTTTCTTTAAAAAAAAACACTCATTCATAGATGAAAACTTCTCTTCAGTGGCTGTCGGCTACATACATATTGATGACATGCGTCAGTGGTTGGCCTCTCCCTCCCCCTCCACCGTGCTATGATAGATATTGTACACATGGATAAGGGTTACACACTCTTAAACAACAGTATGGCGTACGTGCGTGCATGCGTGTTTATAGTCACGAGTTCCCACAGAAGGGGTATATAAATGAAAATCACCAGTTGCCAAACAGGTAGGTTCTCTTGTGCAGCATGCATACCAACACCCCCCCCCCCATCTCCCCCCCCCCCCCCCCCCCCAGTTAACCCGCTCCCCCATCCCCACCCCCACCCCTTCACCACAAAAGCGGAAGACGGGGGACCAGCACAGACGGCGCTTTGGAGGACAAGTTTTGCTCAGCGGGACTTCTTGCACGCCGCTGTTGACGGAGGTGTTTACTCTGTGCAGGCAGTCGCTGCTGGATGCCACCACGTCGTGGGAGTTTTCGTTCACCCACCCGTCTTCATCTTCACAAACCGCTGGTGGTCGGTCGGTCTGACAATGGGGCTCAGAGCCTCGCCACCCCCCACCCCCCACCCTTGCCCCCCCTCCCCCCCCCCATCCGACCCCCGTACCCTTGTCCCCCTCCCCCTCCGACCCCCGTACCCGTACCTGTCGGCTTGGCAACTGTTCACCACCCGTCCCTCCTCCCTGAACACGACGACGTCTAAGCGCGTGCTGGTGGTAAAATAATAAATTTGGAGGTTTTTTTCCAAATCGATCACCAGTTATGTTACTATGACGTTTTTGTACAATTCATCACCAGGCAGCTGTCGGTTGTCAATATATGTATGTCTGTTTCGAAGGGGCCTCATGTATAGTGAATAGTGAGGAAAAATCTGTCTCTCTCTCCCTGCCTCTGATGTGTTCTTCAGTTTAACGTCCTTCCACTAAAAGTGATTCAGACAATATTATAGTGTAGAGCGAGCTTGATGTAAGGAATGAGAGAGATGCATTTTTTTAGGGAGTGTAAGTTTTAAAGTGGTACGTAATGAATGTAATCATAACCCTCCACTCCACCCTATTCATCAGAACATTTAACTCAACTAAAATTGTAACTAACAATCACAAATGCTAAAGTTAAATATTAAGTGAACAGTCTAATAAACATTTAGAAATAGATTCAAGAGTAGCAAAATTGTTTAATATACTAGATAGTGGTAAAGGAGTCGATCCATCAACAAAACCCTCAATACCTGATTTATTAAAAAGCTCTTTTGTTTTGGTACAATGAATCAGTAAATGATTGACACTTATAGAATCCCCACACATACATTTAATATCTTTGCAATATTTTGTTTTAAACGAATTTAAACGAAGCCTATGGATTAGACTTTCAATCTCCCTGGATGAGAAAATATATCTTTTGTATGATATCCCATTGTTTTTGTCATTACATTTGATGCAGTTGTTATAATAATATATGTCCGAGTTCCTCGGTGTATTTGTCGCATTATATGTTTTATTTATGATAGAGAAACATTCTGTCAGATCTAAGCGAACGTTTGTTACTGTGCCGCTAAGGAGGTTTTGAGCTGCCTTTTTTTCAACTTTGTCTACTTGTTCATTTGCCGATATACCACAATGAGAAGGCACCCAACAAAAAGTAATATTAATGCCTTTTTGGGAAAGGTGTACTATATGATTAATTTCAGTTATGTCTAATCGTACACATGAATTTGAAGACTTGATACCATTCAATGCTGCTTTTGAATCGGCGCATATTACGATTCGACTTATTTATGGGGAAATTCAAAATGAAATCCAATGATTTGAGTATAGCAAGTAATTCTGCGCTATATATAGACAGACTTTTACCAAGATGAAATAACTTTTCTATTTTTAAGCTAAGAAACTGGTGTGTGTGTGTGTGTGTGTGTGTGTGTGTGTGTGTGTGTGTGTGTGTGTGTGTGTGTGTGTGTGTGTGTGTGCATGCACGTACGTGTGTGTGTTCGTTCTTTTCTATTTTTAAGCTAAGAAACTGGTGTGTGTGTGTGTGTTGTATTGAAATCCAACCTTTCGATGATGGTCCCACCAGTGAATTACGACTACGTAGAGGTCAGAGTCATGGTCTGGCCATGGGAAAGATTGGGACGGCGAGTGGGAAGGGGAGAGAACCATGGGACGGCGAGTTAGGCGGTGGTAGAAGTGAAGAGGACATGAGAAAGATTGGGACGGCGAGTTAGGCGGTGGTAGAAGTGAAGAGGACATGAGAAAGATTGGGACGGCGAGTGGGAAGGGGAGAGAACATGGGACGGCGAGTTAGGCGGTGGTAGAAGTGGAGAGGACATAAAGATTGGGACGGCGAGTTAGGCGGTGGTAGGAGTGGAGAGGACATGAGAAAGATTGGGACGGCGAGTTAGGCGGTGGTAGGAGTGGAGAGGACATGAGAAAGATTGGGACGGCGAGTTAGGCGGTGGTAGAAGTGAAGAGGACATGAGAAAGATTGGGACGGCGAGTTAGGCGGTGGTAGAAGTGAAGAGGACATGAGAAAGATTGGGACGGCGAGTTAGGCGGTGGTAGAAGTGAAGAGGACTGAGAAAGATTAGGACGGCGAGTCGGTGGAAGAAGGGGATAGGGGACGGAGGGGAGGGGGAGGCTGTTGCCATACCTAATCGACAGTCATCGCTCTTGAGTGGATAGAGATCGCACGCGGTCAAATGTCGTGCGCTTGGAGTCGGAGTATGTCATGGAGTGTTGAATCAAGAGTGCGACGTGTGTGTCTTGTAGTTCAGGATAAAATGTCTTGTAGTTTACGATAAAGTGTGTCTTAGAGTTTAGGATTGTATGTCTTCGAGTGTTGGATCAGGTGTGTCTTCGGGTGTTGGATCAGGTGTGTGTCTTGGGGTGTTGGATCAGGTGTGAGTCTTGGGGTGTTGGATCAGGTGAGTCTTGGGGTGTTGGATCAGGTGTGTGTCTTGGGGTGTTGGATCAGGTGTGTGTCTTGGGGTGTTGGATCAGGTGTGAGTCTTGGAGTGTTGGATCAGGTGTGTCTTGGGGTGTTGGATCAGGTGTGAGTCTTGGGGTGTTGGATCAGGTGTCTCGGGGTGTTGGATCAGGTGTGTCTTGGGGTGTTGGATCAGGTGTCTTGGGGTGTTGGATCAGGTGTCTTGGGGTGTTGGATCAGGTGTGTGTCTTGGGGTGTTGGATCAGGTGTGTGTCTTGTGGTATTGGATCAGGTGTGTTTTGGGGTGTTGGATCAGGTGTCTTGGGGTGTTGGATCAGGTGTGTCTTGGGGTGTTGGATCAGGTGTGTCTTGGGGTGTTGGATCAGGTGTGTCTTGGGGTGTTGGATCAGGTGTCTTGGGGTGTTGGATCAGGTGTCTTGGGGTGTTGGATCAGGTGTGTCTTGGGGTGTTGGATCAGGTGTGTCTTGGGGTGTTGGATCAGGTGTGTCTTGGGGTGTTGGATCAGGTGTGTCTTGGGGTGTTGGATCAGGTGTGTCTTGGGGTGTTGGATCAGGTGTGTGTCTTGGGTGTGTTGGTTCAGGTGTGTGTCTTGGGGTGTTGGATCAGGTGTGTTTTGGGTGTTGGATCAGGTGTGTCTTGGGTGTTGGATCAGGTGTGTGTGTCTTGGAGTGTTGGATCAGGTGTGTGTGTCTTTGGAGTGTTGGATCAGTGTGTGTCTTGGGTGTGGATCAGGTGTGTTTGGATGTTGATCAGGTGTGTGTGTCTTTGGGTGTTGGATCAGGTGTTGTGTCTTGGGTGTTGGATCAGGTGTGTGTCTTGGCGTGTTGGATCAGTGTGTGTGTCTTGGCGTGTTGGATCAGGTGTGTGTCTTGGCGTGTTGGATCAGGTGTGTCTTGGCGTGTTGGATCAGGTGTGTCTTGGGGTGTTGGATCAGGTGTGTGTCTTGGGTGTTTGGATCAGGTGTGTGTCTTGGCGTGTTGGATCAGGTGTGTGTCTTGGGCGTGTTGGATCAGGTGTGTGTCTTGGCGTGTTGGATCAGGTGTGTGTCTTGGCGTGTTGGATCAGGTGTGTGTGTCTTGGCGTGTTGGATCAGGTGTGTGTCTTGGCGTGTTGGATCAGGTGTGCTTGCGTTGTTGGATCAGGTGTGTCTTGGCGTGTTGGATCAGGTGTGTCTTGGCGTGTTGGATCAGGTGTGTCTTGGCGTGTTGGATCAGGTGTGTGTCTTGGCGTGTTGGATCAGGTGTGTGTGTCTTGGCGTGTTGGATCAGGTGTGTGTCTTGGCGTGTTGGATCAGGTGTGTGTCTTGGCGTGTTGGATCAGGTGTGTGTCTTGGCGTGTTGGATCAGGTGTGTGTCTTGGCGTGTTGGATCAGGTGTGTGTCTTGGCGTGTTGGATCAGGTGTGTGTCTTGGCGTGTTGGATCAGGTGTGTGTCTTGGCGTGTTGGATCAGGTGTGTGTCTTGGCGTGTTGGATCAGGTGTGTGTCTTGGCGTGTTGGATCAGGTGTGGTCTTGGCGTGTTGGATCTGGTGTGTCTTCTTGGCGTGTTGGATCAGGTGTGTCTTGGCGTGTTGGATCAGGTGTGTGTCTTGGCGTGTTGGATCAGTGTGTGTCTTGGCGTGTTGGATCAGGTGTGTGTCTTGGCGTGTTGGATCAGGTGTGTGTCTTGGCGTGTTGGATCAGGGTGTTGTGGTCTTGGCGTGTTGGATCAGGTGTCGTGTCTTGGCGTGTTGGATCAGGTGGGTCTTGGGTGTTGGATCAGGTGGTCTTGGAGTGTTGGATCAGTGGAGTCTGGAGGTTGGATCAGGGGTCTTGGAGTGTTGGATCAGGTGTGTGTCTTGGGTGTTGGATCAGGTGTGGTCTTGGAGTGTTGGATCAGGTGTGTGTCTTGGGTGTTGGATCAGGTGTGTGTCTTGGCGTGTTGGATCAGGTGTGTGTCTTGGCGTGTTGGATCAGGTGTGTCTTGGCGTGTTGGATCAGGTGTGTCTTTTGGCGTGTTGGATCAGGTGTGTCTTTGGCGTGTTGGATCAGGTGTGTCTTGGCGTGTTGGATCAGGTGTGTGTCTTGGCGTGTTGGATCAGGTGTGTGTCTTGGGTGTTGGATCAGGTGTGTGTCTTGGCGTGTTGGATCAGGTGTGTGTCTTGGCGTGTTGGATCAGGTGTGGTCTTGGGTGTTGGATCAGGTGTGTGCTTTGGAGTGTTGGATCAGGTGTGGTCTTGGAGTGTTGGATCAGGGTGGAGTCTTGGAGTGTTGGATCAGGTGTGAGTCTTGGAGTGTTGGATCAGGTGTGAGTCTTGGAGTGTTGGATCAGGTGTGAGTCTTGGAGTGTTGGATCAGGTGAGTCTTGGCGTGTATGGATCAGGTGAGTCTTGGCGTGTTGGATCAGGTGAGTCTTGCGTGTGGATCAGGTGAGTCTTGGCGTGTTGGATCAGGTGTGAGTCTTGGCGTGTTGGATCAGGTGTGAGTCTTGGCGTGTTGATCAGGGGTGAGTCTTGGCGTGTTGATCAGGGGTGTGTCTTGGGTGTTGATCAGGGGTGTTGTCTTGGAGTGTTGGATCAGGGGTGGTGTCTTTGGAGTGTTGGATCAGGGGTGTCTTTGGAGTGTTGGATCAGGGGTGTGTCTTTGGAGTGTTGGATCAGGGGTGTGTCTTTGGAGTGTTGGATCAGGGGTGTGTCTTTGGAGTGTTGGATCAGGGGTGTGTCTTTGGAGTGTTGGATCAGGGGTGTGTCTTTGGAGTGTTGGATCAGGGGTGTGTCTTTGGAGTGTTGGATCAGGGGTGTGTCTTTGGAGTGTTGGATCAGGGGTGTGTCTTTGGAGTGTTGGATCAGGGGTGTGTCTTTGGAGTGTTGGATCAGGGGTGTGTCTTTGGAGTGTTGGGTCAGGGGTGTGTCTTTGGCGTGTTGGGTCAGGTGTGTCTTTGGCGTGTTGGGTCAGGTGTGTCTTTGGCGTGTTGGGTCAGGTGTGTCTTTGGCGTGTTGGGTCAGGTGTGTCTTGGCGTGTTGGGTCAGGTGTCTTTGGAGTGTTGGGTCAGGTGTGTGTCTTTGGAGTGTTGGATGTGTTCTGACCTGCGCCGCGAAAGGTCTGTCTTTTTACACCTTTCATTCAGCACTTGTTGTTTTAACTCGTAACAATCCAAACATGATTTTTAATGTTAAGTTGTGAACGTTGGTGTAACAGACACCGGTAGCATCTGCACATTGTTGGAAATGTTAAATGTCGGTGCTTGTTGATAATTATTGAAAGTTATCGAGCTTTCTGGACTTCAACGCGGTGACAGCCCTGATATGGCCCTTTGCGGTCGGCTGGGCTATAAGCAGCATTACCTTTCCTTAGTGTCAAGAGGGCGATGCCAGAATGACGGTGATCGTGACATTCGTTCTTTTCTGCATCGGACTGCGGGCACCCGTATTCCTTCTTCACCAGAACATGCATTGCATCCGTCCAAACTGAGAATAGTGTGTGTGTGTGTGTGTGTGTGTGTGTGTGTGCGTGTGCGTGCGTTTGTGCGTGTGTGTGCATCTTTAGTCTGCAAATCTGTCTAGGAGATACGTTTTCGTTTGCAAGTTTCCCCCTTCGATATACGGAGTGGTAGGGACTATACCGGGTCATGCATAGTTCTCAGGAGCGATCACGAAGCAGACGGTGACACCCCCCCCCCCCCAAGTTCTCCCCCTCACTCTCCTCCTCCCAGTCCCCAAACAGGTCTTAATGTGTTGTGGACAGACCTCGGACTTGACTACCCCAGCAAAACGGGTCTTGGCTCAACTCCTGCCTGGACCCCCTACAGCCGTGTATTGACCGACGGTCAGCGAGGACGGCAATGTCAGAGACACGCCCCTCCCACCTGGGGAGAGGTCAGAGTGGAGCGACGACAGGTCAAGGGTGTGTGTGAAGAAAGTAGGTGGGTGGGAGGGTAGGAGAGGAAGGGGTGCAGGGGTGGACGGAGGAAGAAGAGGGGTGAGGTGGATGATGGTAGTGGTGGTATGAGGGTTGGATGGTGAAGTACACCAACTGGGTAAAACTTGTTTTTAAGGCGACGTTATGCTTTGAACAAGTGGCGGGAGAGGTGGGGGGGGGGGGGGGGGGGTGGGGGGGGGGGGGGAGGGGAGTCGAGAGGGAACACGTCTTGAGCAGGAGATGGATCACAAAAGTCAGGTTGTCATGGCTTGTGGGCCATGGGGAAGAGGAGGGAGGGTGGGATGGAGATGTGGGGGGGGGGAGAGGGGGGGGGCGATGTTAAGAGGCTCTTGATCTCTTTGCTTGCCCTTTTTCTGCCTCTGAGACTTGCGGTTCTTTGTAAAGGACAAAAAAAAAACCCCACCCCAGAATGATCCATCACGATTTGCCCTGCCCTTAGCATTGGAAAAGCGACCCGCTGTGTTATGTCTGGTGTGGTAGAGCCTCACCTCTGCCTGCGGGTGACAGGGCGTGAGAGCAACTCTCATTGGTGACCTCGGCGTCCCCTCCTTCTCTGCCAACTCGACCCCAAGTCGTTTAAAGCAAACAAAACAAGTCGGTCGTCACATCATTTCCCTTTGTCACAGCAGATCGGTTTGCTGCAGTGTGCGGAGGTTTTGGCAGCCAGCAATCTCATTGTTCTGTCAGTTAAGTCATGGTGCTTGAAAAAAAACAGGGAGGGATGGGGAGACGGACAGAAAGGTAGGGAGAAAGGTAGGCAGGGAGAGGGGGGGGGGGGAGAGAGGCTTCAGACGCTTCAGACATTTGTTTTATTGACATTGACCTTTACAGTCTGTGTCAAGGGGGAACAAGATCATGTTTGCAGCGTCAGGAAGGAAAAAGAAATTTTGGAAGGAAATGGGAAAACTCGAGATTAGAGAGAGCGAGAGCAAAAACAAAAACAAGCGAACCAATCTGTCTCTGCAGTAATCATGAGAAATGTACACTAAAATGGTTGAGATAATAAGAATGTGGCCGCTGAACCGCCGACTGGTTGAACAGACAAAACGATAACTAGACGCGCTCAAGACTCGGAAGGTCTTCCGCGGATATCACATGTTTCTGCATTTTTTGGTTTTCCTACCGTTCGATTGGGGAGTTAGCGACCCCCAAATTTTATTCTTTCCCAAC
>CM031609.1:6577052-6589754 GCA_018398815.1 Conus ventricosus | reverse complement strand
TCTTCACCAGAGAACGCACCAGGTATCGTTTCGTCTGCTGTGTGTCGACAAAATTTGTTGCCCCCTTTTGTCGCGCATACAAATTGGTCTCTTCAGCAATCTTTTCTAGCATATGGGCTGGAAATAATTGTTGAAAGTACTCAACAGGGGTAGCATCCAGTCCAATAGGCATTGTAGGACCAACAGAATGAGTGAAGTCGTTCATCTGGTGATCGATGACCGTATCCGACCACTGTGCTGGTGAATCTTCATCAGAAATTTCCGATTGTACGTCGGACAAATCACTGGTGTGAACTGAACTAACTCCAGTTCCCACACTCACATCACTCTGCTGATCATCTCCAAGCCCTAGCGCATGCTGGTTGCACAAATCTTCGATAAATTCATCGAAAACATCGTTGTCGATATGTTGGTAAGACGCCATCTTGACCAGAAAATCTTGGAAAAAAACCTTCTTGAAAAAACTTCTTCAAAATCGCAATGAAAACAGCTAGGCTGAAAACCGCGGGCAGAAGGCGGAAGGCGAACGCTTTCCGGATGTCGTTAAGCCTTCCTCTCTGCATTAGAGAGTTCTCACTTCCTTAACAACGGCCCCAAATAAGGCATGTCAGTTGTTGCGGTACGGTGCGGTTTGGGACTGTGCGGCAGTTGCGGAACGGTGCGGTATGGGAAGTCAAGAGTTAAGTAAGAACTTGAGGACGACTTGAGTAAGAACTTAGAGGGGACTTGGGGTAACTTGAGTTAAGAACTTAAAAGTGACTTGAGTGTGTGCATGCGTGCGTGGGGGTGGGCGGGGTGGGGTGGGGGTGGGTAGGGTGGGGGTGTGCAGGAGTTACCTCCTTAGTGTCCGCACATAGCAAGTACAGGCAGTACCGCAGCCCTCTTGCTACTAAAATAAGGCGTTCACGGCATGAACGGCTAATTTTACCGCAGCCCTCTTGCTACTAAAATAAGGCGTTCACGGCATGAACGGCTATTTATAGCAAGGCTAATTTTACCGCAGCCCTCTTGCTACTAAAATAAGGCGTTCACGGCATGAACGGCTATTTATAGCAAGGCGGATTTTACTGCAGTCCTCTTGCTACTAAAATAAGGCGTTCACGGCATGAACGGCTATTTATAGTAGCAGTCAGCAAGGCTAATTTTACTGCAGTCCTCTTGCTACTAAAATAAGGCGTTCACGGCATGAACGGCTATTTATAGTACCAGTCAGCAAGGCTGGCCATACTGGCAGATGTACTAAGGTCTGCCTAGCCCTATCTAGTTTGTTTGCCAAAACTCCCAAAAATCGCTATTCAGTTGCATAAGCCTAATGATACTTTGACGTTTGCTACACAGTTCATTTATACTGATTCCTAGCTTGTGAAATTTAGGATAGTTATAAAAACGCACAGAAAGTTGAATAAGTTTTCAGACATACAAATCAGCCATGTTTACCTGCGTCTTAAGAAATGAACGCCATTTTCTTGAACCAACAAACCTTTAAGATAGTCGTGCATTTCCAAAGTCCTTTTCTCCGCCTTCTAGAAAAGCAATGCTTCTTTTCGGTTTCTCTGGTAGAGAACATGCTTCGCCTAGTTCCTTTTTTGACAAATACTCTAACATGCAGTTAAAGTAAAACTTGTTATCTTGAATAGCGCAAGCCTGTTCTTCGGTAAACCTGTTAGCCATCGTTAAAATAACACCAAACACAGTAGTTGACAGAGCACAGTCAAAAACAACCTTCTCGTGCGGCAGTCAGTGAGAGAATGGTGAAATCGTCTTCGCGTTCGAGAATGTTCTTTTCTGATTGCACCATAATGTTGCAAGTTAGCCTGGTCAGGTGAGCATCGCGAGCCCGCCCCGTGGAGGTTGTAGTCAGCTAATTACAGGTATCACAGGAGCCACCCGGACCACTGTACATGTTACTGCCTGCCACAATCCCCGAACCCTCTAATTAGGTCTGCGCCCACAGTGTCTCGGCCAAGTCATACATGATTTCCAGATTTCGGGGGATTTTCCACTCTGTTTGGTGCAGGTTACAGAGACGCATTTGATAAATGTTTGTGCGAAAATGATGTTATTGAAAATGATCAGGAAAAACACAGGATTAAGCAAAAACTAAAATCTGAAAAGTTTTGTAAATTAGTATTAAAAACAGACAATCCTACACCGTATGTTTGTTTGTAGGGTTTACTAGGAGAGAACAGTAAAACACGGTTCAAGGTCGGCCGCTCGAAACCGGTTAAGACCGGTTGAGAGCGGTTGAGCTTGAACCCGTGTTTTACTGTTCTCTGACTTGGGTCACCCCTGGTGTCGGGTGACGACGGCAGCACAGACTTTAACCTGCAGGGTAACTGGCGTTCCGGTGGACTGGCGGGCTGATCCGGTCTTGCCCGTCAAACGTCTGGTGTGGCGTTGAGGCGGTGCCCCAGTGCCCCCTGGGCGGTTTCCCGCGCTCGTTGTTCTCGGTTACTGCAAATTGTTGGTGTCTCGAAGCACACATACACACGCATATACAGGCACACACGCACGCACACGCTGGCATCCCCCCCCCCCCCCCCCCCCCAAACACACTCATACACGCGCGCTGGCACGCGCGCGCGCACGCGCACACGCACACGCACACATACACGCACACACACACACACACACACACACACACACACACACACACACACACACACGCACACTTACTCTCACTTTGTGTGTGTGCGCGCACGCACGCACGCACGCACGCACGCATGCAGGCGCGAGTGCATGTACACGAATGCAAACTGGAAAGATATTTTGTCATTACTATTGGATAATTTTACGGAGGAATAATTTAAGGTAATATTTCTCTCGCTCGCTCGCTCGCTTGCTTATTTGTGTGTAGTGCCACTGATGCACAGCTTTAGATGATTAATGGATTCCGCTGTGCATTCTGTATGTAGTCTGTAAGCGTTCCCATCTCTTGCGTAGGGCAGAGGATAATTCTTTTATGACTCGTCCTCCAAGCGACGCCATTTGCATGGAGGTCTGGCTGGTCCTCAATAAACGTTCGTCTCTCCCCTCCTCCCCTCCCCACCTCTCCCTCTCCCTCCCTCCCTCCCCCCCCCCCCCCCCCGCCTCTCTCTCTCTCTTTCTTTTGTGTGAGAGAGACGTGAGGGCGAACTCAAGAACGACTCCGGAGAAAATGGCTGCTGATGTCATGAATGTGCTAATGTTGAATGTAACAGGTAGCCACTGGGGAGGGGAGGAGAGGAGAGGAGAGCGTTTGGGTATTATGTTCAGCCCTTGTGATTCGCTCTTTATTTATTGACACGAGGAGGGTCGCCATAGTGGGCTTTCCAAATCTCGTGTCGGCCTGCATAAAGTTTGGGGAGGGGGATCGTTCTGCCATGTTTAAACACGCTTACCCTCCACCCTGAGCCCTCTGCTGTGTTAAGAACAGGGAAGTAATTTTGGTTTGCCTCACCTTCCGTGACCCCTCTTGGGATTTATATCCACGGTAATTTTTCCCGCTCCTCTGTGCAAAGGCATACCCACATCATTGTGCCGCCGCCTCAGTACAGACGGTCACAGTGCACCGATATCCGTCACCGTCACGGCCCCGTGAGGCCTGCTTTTTGTAGTGTGTAGCATGAAGAAGGCTGTCGGCGTAAAATCATTTAAATACGTTGGTTCCCAGATGGCAAGTTAAGGTAAGGTAATCTTGATTATAGCCCAAGCGACCGCAAAGGGCCATATTAGGGCTGCCACCGTGTTAAAATCAACTCAGAATGCGTTATTTAATTTTTTAAGAAAACGAAGAAAACTTATTCACGCAACCCTTTAAAACACACCTAAAAACACGCCGGAAATTTTGTTAAAGATCTTCCCTCCATGAAATCTTAGATCAGATGAAAAATGTTTATCTTTCAGATAATTCAAACATCACATCAGGTGGGACTTCTCTGAACAAGGTCTTTACATGGAGTCTGCTGTGGAGTGTTCGTCTCGCATCGTGCAAGTCCCAACATTCCAAAAGATTGTTTTACTATGAGTGGTACATGACATGGAAAGCACCACGGAGCTGCTTCACCTTTTAAAAAGATGAGAATGGGAGAATGGCTTGTGTACAAACGGCGCAAGACTTGATTCCAGATTAATCCTAACCCTAAAACTCGCTTCGTGCGATGAACTGCTTGTGTTGAATTTCTTGGCCATAGCCTTGTTGAAACGCTGCGTTCCCCAGTCAAGTTGGGATTGTTCAGCCTTGCGGTCCTCTTTACGTGGCGACTGTTATCGTCTGCTGTCCGCTTAATCCACCCCGCCAGCCTCTGTCTGTAGACAAAGTAGAAAAACGCCCCTCCCCCACCCCTCCCCTCCCCTCCCCTCCCCTGGACAAGTGTTTTGACCTTGAACTCCTTTCCGCTGACAGGGGGCCAGGCTGCATCAAGGTCATTGTTCCTAAAATCCCCTTCATCTGTCGTAATTTTCTTTTCCGTTGCGCTACCGGAATTCGAACCTGCAGTTGTGGTTCTGGTTGGGTGTGCATGTCTCAAGTCGTTGCTCTGTAGACGGAAGTTTGGGGGGTACATCACAATCGAAACACCTGTTTCAAGTTGGGAAATTGAAGCTTTCCTTGGTGGCGAGGACACCGCAGAATTATGGACTGTGGTGTATTTCTGTTTGACGCCAAGGGAGCACAGACACAATCAGCCGTGTCTCCCTGATGAGTCCGATCCAGCGGACGAAAGGTCTAGGAGATAAGATAAGATAATGTTGCTTATAGCCCAGCCGACCGCAAAGAAGGTCTAGGAGCAGGCAATG
Source organism: Conus ventricosus (assembly GCA_018398815.1). Lineage (NCBI taxonomy): Eukaryota > Metazoa > Mollusca > Gastropoda > Neogastropoda > Conidae > Conus > Conus ventricosus. The sequence continues at coordinate 6,584,978 of CM031609.1, read as the reverse complement.
TGAAAAGATCTGTCTTCAAGAGGGATTGCAATGGTTCCCATATGCTGCCAGTGGAGAGTTTAGAATTTAGTCTTTTCCTATCTTATGTTCTCATCTTCTCCCCCCCCCCCCCCCCCTAGATTCTAGATTCAAATCTTTGTCAAGTCGTTTATATAATGACGGAAGAATTGTTAGCCTGCACTTGTTTTTCCCCACTGCTAATTTGTTCAGCTTTCTGGATTGAGCTCAGTTCCTACTCCTCCAGATCTATGAAGAACTGTTTTCAGCCGCCTCTGCCATTGGCCGCTTAGTTCTGGTCCTCCTCTGCCATTGGCCGCTTAGTTCTGGTCCTCCTCTGCCATTGGCCGCTTAGTTCTGGTCCTCCTCTGCCATTGGCCGCTTAGTTCTGGTCCTCCTCTGCCATTGGCTGCTTAGTTCTGGTCCTCCTCTGCCATTGGCCGCTTAGTTCTGGTCCTCTGCCATTGGCCGCTTAGTTCTGGTCCTCCTCTGCCATTGGCTGCTTAGTTCTGGTCCTCTGCCATTGGCCGCTTAGTTCTGGTCCTCCTCTGCCATTGGCCGCTTAGTTCTGGTCCTCCTCTGCCATTGGCTGCTTAGTTCTGGTCCTCCTCTGCCATTGGCCGCTTAGTTCTGGTCCTCCTCTGCCATTGGCCGCTTAGTTCTGGTCCTCCTCTGGCATTGGCCGCTTAGTTCTGGTCCTCCTCTGCCATTGGCCGCTTAGTTCTGGTCCTCTGCCATTGGCCGCTTAGTTCTGGTCCTCCTCTGCCATTGGCTGCTTAGTTCTGGTCCTCTTCTGCCATTGGCTGCTTAGTTCTGGTCCTCCTCTGCCATTGGCTGCTTAGTTCTGGTCCTCTGCCATTGGCTGCTTAGTTCTGGTCCTCTGCCATTGGCCGCTTAGTTCTGGTCGTCCTCAGCCATTGGCTGCTTAGTTCTGGTCCTCCTCTGCCATTGGCCGCTTAGTTCTGGTCCTCCTCTGCCATTGGCCGCTTAGTTCTGGTCGTCCTCAGCCATTGGCCGCTTAGTTCTGGTCCTCCTCTGCCATTGGCCGCTTAGTTCTGGTCCTCCTCTGCCATTGGCCGCTTAGTTCTGGTCCTCCTCTGCCATTGGCTGCTTAGTTCTGGTCCTCTGCCATTGGCTGCTTAGTTCTGGTCCTCCTCTGGCATTGGCTGCTTAGTTCTGGTCCTCTGCCATTGGCCGCTTAGTTCTGGTCCTCCTCTGCCATTGGCCGCTTAGTTCTGGTCCTCCTCTGCCATTGGCCGCTTAGTTCTGATCCTCCTGCCATTGGCTGCTTAGTTCTGGTCCTCCTCTGCCATTGGCTGCTTAGTTCTGGTCCTCTTCTGCCATTGGCCGCTTAGTTCTGGTCCTCCTCTGCCATTGGCCGCTTAGTTCTGGTCCTCTGCCATTGGCTGCTTAGTTCTGGTCCTCTTCTGCCATTGGCCGCTTAGTTCTGGTCCTCCTCTGCCATCGGCTGCTTAGTTCTGGTCCTCCTCTGCCATTGGCCGCTTAGTTCTGGTCCTCCTCTGCCATTGGCCGCTTAGTTCTGGTCCTCCTCTGCCATTGGCCGCTTAGTTCTGGCCCTCCTCTGCCATTGGCCGCTTAGTTCTGGTCCTCTGAGCGCCTGAAACTGGGCGCAAAATGGATATGGAATGAAAACGAGGCTGCCGGGAAGGAGACAGTGCAAGTGAAATAATAACGACGATAATGATAATCATGATAACCATAATAGTATTGGTTATGATAGTGAAGATGTGGAAAAATTTCTACAAAATAATAATCCAGAGAGGGTTACTGCCTTTTAGTAAAGATATGATGGTAGTAGTTGTAGTGTTACTGGCTGCACAGACAGAAGGGGATAAAGTAGAGGGGTTAGAGGATAGTCGAACAGCATGGTTGTGGTGGCAACAGCAATAGTGATGATGATGATGATGATTGAATAATATTAATAGTAAAGATGATATTGATTATGATGATAATAATAGTAATGATAATGAAAATATCAAGAGAATAACAATAATGAGAAAAGGAAGGAGAAGGAGGGGGAGGACAGGAACAAAGATAAGGATATAGATTGTAGGAAAGATAGAATCTGAGAAGTATATAAGTAGCCATAGTAATAATCATGATTATAATAATAAAATGATATAGGGGATTGGAAAGATGGTACGTTGGAATGTAAGAAATATACTAATGCATGATGATGATATTGATAATATTGGTAAATCAAGTAATTGTAACAGTTGTGAAGTTGTACCAGCAGTTAAAAATGGTGATGATAGTAAATGTATTAGTGTTGGTGATAATGATAGTAGTAATCACAGTAATAATGATGGTAACGGTACTAAAAGGTTGATTCGGAAATTCTGTGCACCTCGTTTTGATTCGGATTCCTCTTTTCTGCGGTGGTATTACACAGACACTGAAAGGGACCGAAAAGATCCTGGCACCCTTTATCTGAAATCTTTGTAGTTTCTTCTTTTCCTGTCACCGTCTGGGCTTCCTGTGCGAAATCAGGGCCGGATCAGGTAAATGGGAAGTGTGGAGGAGGGGGGAGGGTAGGGCGTTCTCATGGAGGGTCTTTTTGTTGTTTTTTTCTCTCCGGAAGGCAAAGGTCAACATGTTACAAATACACGTGTTGTCAGCTGGGACGGACTTGGCAGAAACCCCTCCCCATTCCCTCCCCATTTCTGTCTTTTGTCTGGCCCTGGCGATGATCCTGCATGCTAAGTAAGGCAGGATAGTAAGGTCTGCAGGATCACTGTTGAGAGTGCGAATGACGATTTCTCTGCCCTCCGATCCGAAGACATGACTGTTGTGCAGGGGCGTAAAATAATGGAGGTAAACCGATTTCTGGGGACTTTGTGGCGATAGACGTTATAAATAATGGAGGTAAACTGATTTCTGGGGACTTTGTGGCGATAGACGTTATAGTCAGTGAGGATGCTTAGTCAGCGGAGAAGTCTTGGGGAGTCTGTTCAGATCACCGGGGAAGCTCAGCCGTTGGGGAATGCCGCTGGGCAGGGACGGTGTGGTGACAGGTGCTCGGGGTAAGGGAGCTCACCACTGCAGGAACGCAGGACTTCATGCAGGAGTAGAGCTGTGAGAACACAGCTGTCACCTGTGGAGAATGGTAGTGCCGTGGGGGGGGGGGGGGGGGGGGGGGAATATAGAGTGAATGATAAAGATGTTATGATGAAACGTAGGGAAAACAGAGTGAATGATAAAGATGTTATGATGAAACGTAGGGAAAATACAGTGAATTGATAAAGATGTTATGATGAAACGTAGGGAAAACGGAGTGAATTGATATGATGAAATGTACTGTAGTGCCTTTGGGAATAGAGTGAATAATAAAGATGTCATGATAAAATGTACTGTAGCGCCTTTGGGAGTACAGAGTGAATAATAAAGATGTCATGGTGAAACGTACTGTAGTGCCTTCGGGAAAATAGAGTGAATAATAAAGATGTCATGGTGAAACGTACTGTAGTGCCTTCGGGAATACAGAGTGAATAATAAAGATGTCATGATGAAACGTAGTGTAGTGCCTTTGGGAATAGAGTGAATAATAAAGATGTCATGATGAAACGTACTGTAGTGCCTTTGGGAATAGAGTGAATAATAAAGATGTCCTGGTGAAACGTACTGTAGTGCCTTGGGGGAAAATAGAGTGAATAATAAAGATGTTATAATAATAAAGATGTCATGATGAAACGTACTGTAGGGCCTTTGGGAATAGAGTTAATAATAAAGATGTCATGATGAAACGTAATGTAGTGCCTTGAGGAAGCTAAAGTGAATGATAAAGATGTCATTGTGAAACGTACTGTAGCGCATTGGGGAATATAGAGTAAATAATAAAGATGTCTTGGTGAAACATACTGTATTGCCTTGGAATAAAGAGTGAATAATAAGCAAGGGCTTTCGATGTCATTGTGAAACGTACTGTAGTTTCTTTGGGAATATACAGTGGATAATAGACAAAGATATCGTAACATGTATTGTACTGCCTTGGGGAATATAGAGTGAATAATAAAGATGTCATAACACGTATTGTAGTGCCTAGGGGAATATAGAGTGAATGATAAACAGGGGCTTTCGATGTCATGGTGAAACATACTGCAGTGCCTTGGGGAACATAAAGTAAATAATAAACGAAGATGTTAAGATGAAACAAAGTGGTGCGTTGATCCATACAGAGCGGCTAATAAAGGCTTTGGGTCTTATGATGAAACGGTTAAGGCATAGCTCCATACCCGTGCTGCTTGTGATACCTAGTCACCTTGCACGCCATCAGACGAGAGTGATCCGTAGGCTCACCCCTCCCTGCCCCCCCAACTCAAACAAGTTATAAACTTACCCATAAGCCCCACCTGACATTTTCACACACGTGCACACGCACGTACGCACGCACGCACGCACGCACAGAGCAGAGGAAGTGTGCAGCTACAGTCTATTGGTACAAGAGTGACATAACATTGAATGTTGAACACCGTTGCAGACTCGCAGGCTAACGCGAACAAGAGCAGATAACCTTGGTATCAAGACGATTTCAGTTTTGAGAGAGGAAGAGAAACTGACTTGGGAACAAGGAGTCGCAACCCCCACCAATGTGTATGCACTACTTTGTCCTGATTTTTTTTTCCGGTAGCAAAAGAAAACCAAACACCGAAACAAAACAAACGACAAAAACACCCAGTGCGTATTGTTCGGCTTTTCCTTATTCAGATCACGGAAGGAGAAAGTAGTAGTGTAATCATTTGGAGTGCCTTTCGATTGCCATAGCAGTGTAGGAGGATAAAGGGACGAAACTGGGAAGTGCAGTCTGAGTGCTTGGATCGGTGTTCTGCTGGTGATTTTTGTTTCTTACAGTGAAACGCGACGTCTGAACACGCAAGTGAATGGGTTTTGGACATCGATCTACGCAGTCTATGCTCAACCGTATTTTATCTGATAATTTAAGTGATAAGTGGAATGAGGCATCAGTTGACTTGGTCCATGTTGGAGCCACTTGCCTAAGGTGATTGTGTCGGTAACACTGCTGTTACAGCCTCTAGAGCCACTTGCCTAAGGTGATTGTGTCGGTAACACTGCTGTACAGCCTATAGAGCCACTTGCCTGAGGTGATTGTGTCGGTAACACTGCTGTACAGCCTATAGAGCCACTTGCCTAAGGTGATTGTGTCGGTAACACTGCTGTTACAGCCTATGGAGCCACTTGCCTAAGGTGATTGTGTCGGTAACACTGCTGTTACAGCCTATAGAGCCACTTGCCTAAGGTGATTGTGTCGGTAACACTGCTGTTACAGCCTATAGAGCCACTTGCCTAAGGTGATTGTGTCGGTAACACTGCTGTTACAGCCTATAGAGCCACTTGCCTGAGGTGATTGTGTCGGTAACACTGCTGTACAGCCTATAGAGCCACTTGCCTAAGGTGATTGTGTCGGTAACACTGCTGTACAGCCTATAGAGCCACTTGCCTAAGGTGATTGTGTCGGTAACACTGCTGTTACAGCCTATAGAGCCACTTGCCTAAGGTGATTGTGTCGGTAACACTGCTGTACAGCATGTCGCATGGAGCCACTTGCCCAAGGTGATTGTGTCGGTAACACTGCTGTATAGCATGTCATATGGAGCCACTTGCCTAAGGTGACTGTGTCAGTAACACTGCTGTATAGCATGTGTCATATGGAGCCACTTGCCTGAGGTGATTGTGTCGGTAACACTGCTGTATAGCATGTCATATGGAGCCACTTGCCTGAGGTGATTGCGTCGGTAACACTGCTGTATAGCATGTCATATGGAGCCACTTGCCTGAGGTGATTGTGTCGGTAACACTGCTGTATAGCATGTGTCATGTGTAGCCACTTGCCCAAGGTGATTGCGTCGGTAACACTGCTGTATAGCATGTGTCATATGGAGCCACTTGCCTGAGGTGATTGTGTCAGTAACACTGCTGTATAGTCTGTCATGTGTAGCCACTTGCCTAAGGTGATTGTGTGGGTAATACTGCTGTTACAGCCTGTTATGTTGGAGCCACTTGCCCAAGGTGATTGTACAAGTCAGTAACGCTTCTTTACAGCCTGTTCCAGTATGCGAGCGTCGTAGCATGTTGAACATTCAACAAGGATGGGCAGGCTTTTTGGAGGGAGGAGGATGGGTGAGTGAAAACTGAGGGGGGGGGGGGTTATGGCGGAAGTCGAAGTGACTGCTGGTTTGGCGAGTGCACCTTTGCTGCGGCCAACACAGCTTCTTGGGGTGCAGAGGGAAGAGTTGTGGGAAGTGGTCATTGGTGGGGGCTTTGGTACCCGGGGAACATGGAGTTCTGAGAACACGTAGCGTAGGTAGTCCTGTCTGCCACCGTCATCATCATCAGAAGACATAGCGTGGTTAGTCCTGTCTACCACCGTCCACCGTCATCAGAATACGTAGCTTGGTTAGTCCTGTCTGCCACCGTCACCATCAGAACACGAAGCGTAGTTAGTCCTGTCTGCCACCGTCACCTTCATCAGAACACGTAGCGTAGTTAGTCCTGTCTACCATCATCATCAGAACACGTAGCGTGGTTAGTCCTGTCTGCCACCGTCATCATCATCAGAACACGTAGCGTAGTTAGTCCTGTCTACCACCGTCATCATCATCAGAACACGTAGCGTAGTTAGTCCTGTCTTCCATCATCAGAACACGTAGCGTAGTTAGTCCTGTCTACCACCATCGGAACACATAGCGTAGTTAGTCCTGTCTACCACCGTCATCATCATCATCATCGGAACAGTAGCGTGGTTAGTCCTGTCTACCACCGTCATCATCGTCAGAACACGTAGCGTGGTTAGTCCTACCACCGTCATCATCAGAACACATAGCGTAGTTAGTCCTGTCTACCACCGTCATCATCATCAGAACACGTAGCGTAGTTAGTCCTGTCTACCACCGTCATCATCGTCAGAACACGTAGCGTAGTTAGTCCTGTCTACCACCACCATCATCAGAACACGTAGCGTAGTTAGTCCTGTCTGCCACCGTCACCATCATCGGAACACGTAGCGTAGTTAGTCCTGTCTACCATCATCATCATCAGAACACGTAGCGTAGTTAGTCCTGTCTACCACCGTCACCATAATCAGAACACGTAGCGTAGTTAGTCCTGTCTACCACCGTCACCATAATCAGAACACGTAGCGTAGTTAGTCCTGTCTACCATCGTCATCATCAGAACACGTAGCGTAGTTAGTCCTGTCAATCACCGTCATCATCAGAACACGTAGCGTAGTTAGTCCTGTCTATCACCATCATCAGAATACGTAGCGTAGTTAGTCCTGTCAATCACCGTCATCGTCATCATCAGAACACGTAGCGTAGTTAGTCCTGTCTACCACCGTCGTCGTCATCATCAGAACACGTAGCGTAGTTAGTCCTGTCTACCACCGTGATCATCATAACACGTAGCGTAGTTAGTCCTGTCTACCACCGTCATCATCAGAACACGTAGCGTGGTTAGTCCTGTCTACCACCGTCATCATTATCATCAGAACACGTAGCGTAGTTAGTCCTGTCTACCACCGTCACCATCATCAGAACACGTAACTTGGTTAGTCCTGTCTACCACCGTCGTCGTCATCATCAGAACACGTAGCGTGGTTAGTCCTGTCAATCACCGTCATCGTCATCATCAGAACACGTAGCGTAGTTAGTCCTGTCTACCACCGTCGTCGTCATCATCAGAACACGTAGCGTAGTTAGTCCTGTCTACCACCGTGATCATCATAACACGTAGCGTAGTTAGTCCTGTCTACCACCGTCATCATCAGAACACGTAGCGTGGTCAGTCCTGTCTACCACCGTCATCATTATCATCAAAACACGTAGCGTAGTTAGTCCTGTCTACCACCGTCACCATCATCAGAACACGTAACTTGGTTAGTCCTGTCTACCA
>CM031609.1:6567052-6574552 GCA_018398815.1 Conus ventricosus | reverse complement strand
AGATGGGTGACTATATGTGGAGGATATCAGTGTCGCAGCAGAGGGGTGACTATATGTGGAGGATGTAAATCTATCGCAGCAATGGGGATGACTATGGAAGATATAAATCTGTCACTGCCAGAGGGGTGACTGTGGAGGATATAAATCTGTCGCTGCCAGAGGGGTGACTATGCGGAGGATATAAATATCTCGCTGCCAGAGGGGTGACTATGTGGATATAAATCTGTCGGTCAGAGAGGTGACAATGTGGAGGACATAAATCTGTCGCTGCCAGAGGGGTGACTATGTGGAGGATATAAATATCACGCTGCCAGAGGGGTGACTATGTGGGGGATATAAATCTCTCACTGCCAGAGGGGTGACTATGTGTGGGATATAAATCTGTCACTGCCAGAGGGGTGACTATGTGGAGGATATAAATATCTCGCTGCCAGAGGAGTGACTATGTGGGGGATATAAATCTGTCACTGCCAGAGGGGTGACTACCGTAAAGTACCTTGTAAGCGCCCAGTATCGAGTAAACGCCCACCCCCCATTTGGGGGTTAAAAACCGTGCACAGGGTACAGTACCTTGTAAACGCCCATCCCCAACTTTACATTTTTGAAGCCAAGGGAGATAAAAAAAAATTAAAAATCTCCTTTACTATGAGTGACTTCCCTTCAATTATTGACTGGCCTCCCTGTCACGCAAATCTAGTCTAGATTGCAGCTGTATGATCAACGTGAATGTGTAAAAAATGCCGCGAAACAAGTCGTATACAGTTGAGTACAAACTTTCAGCCTTACGGTATTTAGATAATGATGCTAATGGCAGTGTTTCACAAACAGCTCGAGAATTTGGAGTTGACAGGAAAAGAATCCGGGAATGGAGAGAAAATCGTGATGCTCTCTTGCTGCACGAGTCTGGACAGGAAAAGAAAAAACGCAAGCTGCATCGTGGCCGAGCGATTAGATCTGACGAAGTTGACCTTGGCGTGTTGGAATTTCTTGATCAAGAACGGACTGAAGGACGTGTTGTCAGGAACAAGGACTTGATGAGGAAAGCAATGCAAATTGCCGGTGGCCTTCAACTTGATGGATTTTCCGCTTCAACAATGTGGTTGAAACGATGGAAGAAACGACACGGTGTCTCTTCACGCCGTGGAACATCTACAAATCAGAAAGTGCCTGCTGACTTTGAACAGCAGCTGTTTGACTTTCGACGTGCGGTTTTGCGGCTCAGACATCGCCACATGTACCCTTTATGGGACATTATGAACATGGATCAAACCATGGTAAGATTTGATATGGTACCAAGTCGCACCAACAACAGAAAGGGGATGAAGCAAGTTAGGATGAAAACAACCAAGGCTGAAAAACGTGGTTTCACAGTTGCCTTGCTAGCTGCTGCTGACGGCACAAAGCTTCCAGCCTTTGTGATATTCAAAGAAAGGAATGGGGAGATCCCACGGAGAGCCCGTCTTCAGCTACAAGTGCCGGACAACATCCGTGTCACTGCCACACGGAACGGGTGGATGACCAGGGAGGCTCTCCTTTCTTGGATACAGCGCATACTTGGCCCCTCACATTCGCGTCGCCTTCTGGTACTCGACAGCTATGCAGCTCACAGGACAGCCGAGGTCAGAGCTGCTTTCGACGAAAATGACGTCGACCTGGTCTACGTCCCTTGTGGCTGCACTGCTCTAGCTCAGCCCGTCGACGTGGGCATCGCAAAACCTCTCAAGGATGGTGTCCGAGACTGTTGGGTCGAATGGATGACGCAAGTAAGGCCTCCAACTGCAGCCGGCAACCTCAGGCAGCCAACAAGGCAGGACGTGATCACCTGGGTAAGCCAAGCATGGACAGGGTGAGCCCAGACACCATTGTCAAGGCTTTCCTGAGATGTGCGATCTCCAATGCTCTGGACGGGTCCGAAGACGACCAGACACTGGAATGGTTTCCTGATGACATCGCAGCTTTCCTGCCGAATGCAGCTGAGGAGTCCAGTGACAGTGACAATGATGAGGAAGAGGACGAGTTGCAAAATTCTTCCGAGGCAGACGCAGACGAAGGGAGTGACTTTGATGGGTTCAGGGAAGATAATTGAACAGGACAAAGTGATCATGTGATGTATAAAAGAAGTTTATTTTTTCTAGTCAGGGCACAGAAGTTCACTGGTTGTGCTTATTCAGTGAATGTAACATGAATGTAACATGTAACATGGTAGTTTTCTTTCGTGTTTTTGTTTCTTTAGTGACATTTCACAGGCTGAATGAAAGAAGCATGCTGCCTACGAGAAATTTAACCACAAACAGTGGTTTTGCTTTCATGGACAAAAACTGTTTCGATGAAAGAAAGAAAGAAGAAAAACTGGATTTAGACAAATCGTTTTATTTTGAGTTAAAAGCTTTTTTTTATAAACTTTGCAAGACAGCTTAGTTTTGGTGTTTTTTGTTTCTTTTAGTTTGGTTGGTTGATGGGTTGTTAATGTGAGTCCTTTCCTTTCCTAAACTGTTCTCTCTCTCCCTCTCTCTCTCTCTCTCTCTCTCTCTCTCTCTCTCTCTCTCTCTCTCTCTCTCTTCCCCTTTTGAACACACATGCATGCAAACACACTCGCATGCAATGCACACACTTAAAGCACACACATTCATCTCTGGTGTGTACAAAGGATGTGAGAGAGAAAGACGGAGTGGCAACACAATTGGGACATGATTTTTAGAAAAGTGCCGATTTTTAGAAAAGTGCCGCTCGTGCATAGGGTGCACTACCTAGTAAACGCCCACCCCCAACTTCAGAGCCCATTTTGTGCACATGGGGGGTGGGCGCTTACAAGGTACTTTACGGTATGTGGAGGATATAAATCTCTCGCTGCCAGAGGGGCGACTATGTGGGGGATATAAATCTGTCCACTGCCAGAGGGGTGACTATGTGGAGGATATAAATCTGTCACAGCCAGAGGGGTGACTATGTGGAGGATATAAATCTGTCACTGCCAGAGGGGTGACTATGTGGAGGATATAAATCTGTCGCTGCCAGAGAGGTGACCAAGTGGAGGATTATAAATATCTCGCTCCCAGAGGGGTGACTATGTGGAGAATATAAATCTGTCACTGCCAGAGGGGTGACTATGTGGAGGATATAAATATCTCGCTGCCAGAGGGGTGACTATGTGGGGGATATAAATCTCGCTGCCAGAGGGGTGACTATGTGGAGGATATAAATATCTCGCTGCCAGAGATGTGACTATGTGGAGGATTAAATCTGTCACTGCAGAGGTGACTATGTGGAGGATATAAATATCTCGCTCCCAAAGGGGTGACTATGTGGAGGATACAAATATCTCGCTGCCAGAGAGGTGATTACATATGGAGAATGTACATCTGTTTCTCTCTCTCTCTCTGCTTTGTAGAATAGTAACGGCAAGTATGGCTAAGCAAATAGTTTCACTGTTGTGAAATAATCATTGTCGTTACCATTCTCTCTCCGTCTGTGTCTGCCTGTCTTTGTCTGTCTTTGTCTGTCTGTCTCTCCGTCTGTCAGGCTGTCTCTGTATGTCTGTCTCTCTCTCACTCTCCACTGTCAGTCTCTCTCTCTCTCTCTCTCTCTCCCCCATCACACCCCCCCCCCCCCCCCCCCCCCCCCCCCCCCCCCCCCCCCCCCGCATGTTCGAACATGGCGTATTTAGCCCACCCTATCCACCCCCTTCTCTCTTCTTTCCCCCCCCCCCCCCCCCCCACTCCCTTCCTCCTCCCGCTACCCCGGCGTTTCGTCCTTTCAGCTACCAAGGAGCGGCACAGTGTCTGTCGCTCCACGCCTCGCCTCCAGCACAAAAGCCTCCTCCCCCAAAAAGGGCTGGCTGTTGTTTGGCCACGTCAGCAGTACCTGGGCTGGAAGCAGGCTGCTGCAATTCTTGTCCCCCCACCCCACCCACCCCCCCACCCCACACACACGCACTCCTCCCTTCACCCGATAATGCGAGTTAAAATTCAGTCTCGGTCGTTAGCCGAGTGTGCGCCGTTGTTGTTGTCCCTGTGATGTGGTATCGCCAGTATCACGGTGACTTCTGAGGTAGCCCAGACTGCCGGTTTTTTTGCTTGCTACCAGAGGTAAGGAAGATAAGGGGCGACAGACAGGCATGCAACGGGATCCGTGTGTGTGTTGGGGGAGGGTGTGTTGGGGGGAGGGGGAGGGTTTGTATTCTGGGCCCAGTCTGGCTCACTTTGCTTCACTGTTTTTTGTTTGTTTTTTTTGTCTGTAGAAATTCCTATTGGCCTGGAAGATGAGGCGATCCTATAAACAGTTTTTGAAATAGTTTTTGTATTAACGTGTGCGCGCGCGCGTGTGTGCGCGCGCACGCACGCGCACGCACACGTTTATACAAAAACTATTTCATAAACTGTTTATAGGATCGCCTCATCCTCCTGTGTGGCCCTTTGCGATCGGCTGGGCTATAAAGAAAAATTGAATTGAACATGAATAGTTGATTACTGTCTCCTGTATCAAGGTTTGTTATTTTTTTTAACCAAAAATGAAAAAGAAACGTTGCCATACACTTATGAAATTCAGGAGTTTCTTCAATGTCTAAAAGTTGATTAAGAACTCGACAGCGAATCTGGGAACGTGAAGCCACAAGGCACTCATCAGTTTCATGACAGAAGGAAACCTTGGGTAGGATTGCAGAGTTGTCTGGAATTCAGCTGACAGAAGGAAACCTTGCGTAGAATTGCAGCGTTGTCTGTAATTCAGCTGACAGAAGGAAACCTTGGGTAGAATTGCAGCGTTGTCTGTAATTCAGCTGACAGAAGGAAACCTTGGGTAGAATTGCAGCGTTGTCTGTAATTCAGCTGACAGAAGGAAACCTTGGGTAGAATTACAGCGTTGTCTGTAATTCAGCTGACGGATGGAAACCTTGGGTAGAATTGCAGCGTTGTCTGTAATTCAGCTGACAGAAGGAAATCTTGGGTAGAATTGCAGCGTTGTCTGTAATTCAGCTGACAGAAGGAAACCTTGGGTAGAATTGCAGCGTTGTCTGTAATTCAGCTGACAGAAGAAAACCTTGGGTAGAATTGCAGAGTTGTCTGTAATTCAGCTTGACAGAACAGAAGCTTTGCTAAACAGATGAATGCTCAGGCCGAGAATTCTAAACCCTACATTCACACAGGCGCGCGCGCACTCACGCACTCACTCACTCACTCTCGCACACGCACACGCACACACACGCACACACACAAAAGCAGGCACGCGCTCACACACACACACACACGCGCACACACACACACACACACACACGCGCGCGCGCGCGCATGCGCGCGCGCATGCGCATATGTGTAAGACGCTCCTCAAAATGACTGCAGATTGTCCTCATGGCCTTAGTTTTGTTCACTGTGAAAGCGGATGTAGTGCTCGATAAACAGCGTGTAGTGGAAAGGAGAGGAAAGGTTGACCCGTCAAGCCATGACGGACCAGAGCAGAAATAGAGTTTGACTGAAGAGCCCTCGGATCGGGTAAGCGCGATACGTTCAGTGCAGTTCAGTGATTATTTTAATGCCTTTTCAACATCTATGATACCAGACAATATCAAAAGGCAACAGATCATTGAGAATGTCAGACCTGTCTGGTTATTTTCTCTCAACTCTGTCCTCCACATGTTAGAAGCTAGACACTCCACTAAAATACTTCTGAAAATACTTTTTTTCTAAAAAGAAAATCAATAATCTGACCAACTCTGACTGGGAAATAACGTGTGCCATGTCCGTAATGCATGTCATAAAAGATTATCAGTGCTTTCAAAACATGCAGTATTCATACCTTTTGATTTGTGTTGCCCTGTTAAAATTGGGGCAGTGTAACAGTATATGACGGCACGATCCTCCGACGACTGTTACGCCACATGTCTGTCACTCGGCCACAAGTTGTCGATGGAGACAGTTGGACTTCGATCGTCTCTTTGATAACATGATAGCCTTGGTCGAATCAACTCCATCGATGAGTTTGAGCGGGCGGCGGCTGAGAGGCTGATTACTTTCAGCAACAGTTGTGAACTGCACTGGTTGACTTGACTTCAGGGAGGCATGGAACAGAGGCGCATTCAAGATGAAGGCCAAAGATACACCATGCACTGCTCTTTCCACGCAGGTCGTAGGCTTACAGCCTGCGCGCAGGATAACCGTAGGTCTTTAAGCTGGTTGTTCCCTTTTATTTTGAAGCTGTATATGCTGTACAATCGAAAGCTAAATGGAGAAAATTGCCCTAAAAATGGCAGCCTTGATTTTTTTTTCTCTCCTGAAATTTGCTCGTATTTGCGATTCCCTTCCATGAAGATAGCTCGGGTCAACCTCTGACATCGGTCGTAAAAGATCTGTGGAATGTTCATAGACTTGTCTGGAAATGTATTTCATGGGGATGATTTTAAAGATCTGTGCAATGTTCATAGGCATATCTGGAAATGTATTTCATGGGGATGATTTTAAAGATCTGTGCAATGTTCATAGGCATATCTGGAAATGTATTACATGGGGTGATATTAAAGATCTGTGAAATGGTGAAAGGCTTTTCTGGAAATAGCATTTAACTTGGCTTTCAACAGGATCGCAAAAGCGACGATTTAATGTCGACCGGTGTTGCAACTGACACAAAAAGGTTATAGTATCTTGAATACAGATTGAGCTTTGACACCTGCCCGGAACATGTCGAGATGTCCAGACCTGTGTTGTGATTCCGTGTCAACTGGACATTCCACACCGTTCCATTCCTACTCGGTTCTGCGGAACGGTTCCAGAATGTCGGTTCGTGACTATTGCGGAACAGTTATAAAAGTGTGACAATATCCAATGCCGTTATAAAAGTGACGTTATGAAAGAGTGACGTTAATGTGACATTATCCAATACAGTTATAAAGAGTGACGTTAATGTGACATTATCCAATACAGTTATAAAGTGTGACGTTAATGTGACATTATCCAATACAGTTATAAAGAGTGACGTTAATGTGACATTATCCAATACAGTTATAAAGAGTGACGTTAATGTGACATTATCCAATACATGTATAAAGAGTGACGTTAATGTGACATTATCCAATACATGTATAAAGAGTGACGTTAATGTGACATTATCCAATAGTTATAAAGAATGACGTTAATGTGACATTATCCAATGCAATTATAAGGAGTGACGTTAATGTGACATTATGCAATAGTTATAAAGAGTGAAGTTAATGTGACATTATCCAATATAGCTATACAAGAGTGACGTTCATGTGACATTATCCAATACAGTTATACAGAGTGACAAAGAGTGACGTTAATGTGACATTATCCAATATAGCTATACAAGAGTGACGTTAATGTGACATTATCCAATACAGTTATAAAGTGTGACATTATCCAATACAGTTATAAAGAGTGACGTTAATGTGACATTATCCAATAGTTATAAAGAGTGACGTTAATGTGACATTATCCAATATAGCTATACAAGTGTGACGTTAATGTGACATTATTGAATATAAGCCACGAGAAC
>CM031609.1:6536528-6560765 GCA_018398815.1 Conus ventricosus | reverse complement strand
GAATTCCTGTATGGCAACGCCAAAAGCACTTTTTTGTTAAGGGTTTCAGCATTTTTTTAAAACTTGAAGCAATTTTTAAATGACGGGTGAGTGCGTACTTAAATTTTTTCGTCAAAAAATCAACCATCAGAGGGAAATATAGAAGACCATTTGAGGGGGTGTCTTTTGGAGTTGTATTGACAAATTTGTGGTCTTGTATTCGTCGGGGGGCTGGTAAATAAATTTGCCAGATTGCTTGTTTAAAAAAACCATTTTTTTTGCTGTTTTTTCACGGGACCCCCCCCGCTGGTTTAGCTTTTTTATTGCCGGATCCCCTTCCAATACCCTTTGGGTGAATAATAGTTTTTGGTTCATTTTTTATTCACCCAAATTTTTTTGGCAAAAAAATTTACCCCGGACAGTCTTTAAAACGCAATAAACGCGATTTCTTGCATTTTTTGGGGGTTTTTCTATGGGGGAAAAAAGGTCACTAAATTTTTGGGGGGGGAAATTTGCCCTGGATTGGTTTCCCTGTTACTAGTTTAATTTTCTTTTATTGTTTGGGTTTCAACTTTTTTTAAAGGTGTAAGCTGCATCCCCCTGTTCTTTTCAGGGTGTCATTAATAAAATCTAACTGCCCCAAGTCTCTGCCCTTTCATAGGGTCTTGTGCAGCTGTTTATTTTGTTTCCATAGCTTTGTATGTCTTTTTCTTTTCGCCGTCACCCCCGCAGTTTACAAAAAATGCAAAAATACGCCGCTAAAAGCAAGCGCTTCCCCAAAAGCGCCCCCCTATAATTATTGCGAGTGAAGCCTTTTTTTTTAAAAAATGTATTTTTTTTTTTAACATATTTAATTGTCTGGAATTTTCCCCTTTGTTTAAAACTAAAAAATCTTCGGGGCAACCGAAGCTGCAATGTTAGAAAATCGCTTTGGAATCCTAAAAGTCTATTTTCCCAAGATTGCGGGTTTTAAATTCTTAAAAAGCTTTTACCAAGCTTTGGGAGTATCCTACATTGGGCCCTTTCCAAAAACAGCAAAAAGGAAAAACAAGGTTAGCAACATTTTTTTCCCGGTGCTCATTTTTAGAAAAAAAATAATTAAAAATTTAAAAAAAAACTTGAACAGTGATGATTTTACTACAGCTACAAGGGGGGAAAAAACCCTTTTCCGGGAATTATAATGCCCAAATTAAAAATGATCAAGCTATTATCCCCAAAAAAGGAGAGGCTGTTTTCTTTGGCAGCATGGGGAAAAAAAAAACATTTCCCTGGGGAACAAATTTCCGCATTGAACAGATTAAACAGATGCCCCGGAAAAGACTTTTAAAAAGTATCATAACGGTATGAAGGGCAGGGGGGGTTTCCGAGAATGGAAAAAAAGGGGTGGGGAAAAAGGCCCCTTTAGTTTGTACAAAAAAACTAGTCAGTAATTTGTCCCATGTTTCTGAACAAGATCTTACGAAATGTTTAACGCAAGAACCTTTTTTTAACAAAGCTTAGAGTCTCTAGGGTTGATTTATTTTAGTTTTTGGAAACATTTTTATCCCCTTTAAAATCATGGGTTTAAATTTAATTTTAATTTTATAGATTTTTTTTCCCCTTTCAAATAAACGAGTGGGAAAAACCCAAAATCAAAAACAGGGGGGAAAAAGGGAACCAAGCCAAAAATCACAGAAAACACTGAACCCAGGGGGGGGAACATGAAAAGAATCTCCCCTGGGCGTGTTAAAGCGGGAAAAAATTAGAGAGGGGAACAGAAAAAAAAAATTTAAATTTTAACAGAAAAATTACTCATCTAAAAACTTTAACGCCCCCAAAGCGCCAGAACAATTTGGTTCAATGTCGGCTTTTAAAAACTCCATGCATACAAGACCTACGGCCCCCCAAAGCTTCAAAAAATTTTGAATTTAAAAAAACTGTTGCCATTTTTGGCGCCTTTGTGCTGTTGGGGCATTTAAATTGCGGCAAAAAAAAAAAATAAACCATGAAAACAGCCCCCCCAAAAGCAATCAAAAAAATCTGAGCCAAAAACCCAGAAAAAGACCCCCAGCACCCCCAAAACCCCAATAAAAAAGCTTTAAATTTGATCCATTTAAAATGTAATAAAAATTTTTAAGAATTTAAAATTTTAAAATTTTTTTAAAAAAAAATAAAACATGGCGAATTAAAAATAAAGGTTTGCCCTTAATAAATAAAGACAGGGAGTCTAAAAAAAAGGACTTTTCCCATAGACCAAAATTTGTAACAATGCGGTTGTTTTCCTTTTGCAAAAACTTCTTAAGATCTATCGGAAACCCCTGACAAGACATCCCAACAATAAACCTTTTTTTTTGAGGCGGGGTGTTTTACTATATTAGACATTTATATTTAAGAAAAAAACTTAGATTGTTTTTTGCTTTTTGATAATTATAAGAAACTCAAAAAAAAATTTTGGGTTTGGGACTTAGAGGATGACTTGGGTTATGATTTTGGGTTTAAACTTGAAAAAAAATTTGGGAAAAAAAACTTGGTAAGAACTTGTGGATGACTTGGGGATGACTTGGGGAAAACTTAAGAAAGAACTTGGGGATGACTTGAGGATGATTGAGGAGGGATTTTGGGGAAGACTTGGGGATGACTTGAGGACAATTTAAAGGGATACTTGAGGAGACTTAAGGATGACTTAAGTAAGAATTTTGGGGAGGGATTTAAGGATACTTGGGGGGCAATTTGATTAAGAACTTAAAAAATTTTTGGGGTGATTGGGATGTGTGCATGCGCGGGGGGGAGGGGGGGTGGGAGGTGTGCGGGCCCCTTTTAAATTATTTAAAAAGAAAGGGAATGTTGAATAAATAATTTTTTTATAAAACAGAAAAACAACAAAAACAACAATAACAATAAAAAAATATACAAGCAATCGCCGCCCCACACGCAGCACAAAACAGGGGCGCTTGGCTTAATCCCAAAAGTTGCCCCCTTGAAGAGGGGTTTTTTTGGGGGCCCCTGCCAAGAAGTTGAACAGCACAGTGTTTTAATCTAATGAGTGGGAAGAAGGGGGTTAAAGGGCGTTGGCTTAATCCCAAAAGGGTGCCCCTTAAAGAGGGGTTTTTGGTTGGGGCCCCCAAACTGAGTTTTGACAGAAAAGGTGTTCTCTGTCGAGTGGGGAAGGGGTTAATTTTTTGTGTCTAAAAAATTGGTTTTTTGAAAGTGAACAAAAATGGAAAAAAAAGATGGGGAAAAACCCAAAGAGTTCCCGGATCTGATTTAAACTTAGAGAAAAAAACCCAGAGCAATAAACAGGACTTAGCCAAAAAATAGAAACAATTGTGATCATGATGATAAAAGAAGATTAAAATTTATTGTTTGGGGAAATAAAACCCAAATGGGAACCTATAACAATACAACAATAGAATTAAAAACAGCACCTTACTATTTTTCGGCAAATTCAAAAACATTGGAAAAAAGTGAAATTCTTTTTTTGAAGCAAAGAGGAAAAATTTAAAAAGGGAGAAAAGTTACAACAAAGAACTTTAAAAAACAGTTTTCCCAAAACAACCCGCGCTGTCTTTTAGACAAGAAGGAAAAGAAAACGTTAAAAGGGGTTTACACTTATCGGAAAAAAAATCTGTTAGAAAAACAAAAATTTTTTTGAAGGTGAAGACAGGCTGTTTGTTGAAAACACACTGAATGCAAAATTTTTAAGTATTTATGAAAGCAAAAAAAGTTGAGAAGTGAAAAAAAATCATCACCCAAAAATCAAAACAATTTGAAATTTAAGGAAAATCAAAATCTAAAAAATTTTCTAGGGATTTGGCAAAGTGGTTTTTGAAAGGCTGTGTGGGGAAATTTAACAGAAGAAATTTTTGTAACTTTTTTGAATAAATTTTCAGCATTCTCTCGGATGGATAAATAACTGAGGGGAAAATAAAACGTTTTGTTTTTGGGAAAATACAAGCAACTTTCCCAAAACCCAGCAATAACAAATTTTAGAAGCTATCTCTTCACCCCCAAAAAAAAAAATCTGCCTTCGAGAAATCCTTCCTTTAAACCGACGGGTGGAAAAACCCTGCTCACGTGAAGAATGGAAAAAAACAGGGAAGATTATCTTTTCCTTTGAATATTATTTTACCATTTTAACTAAAAACCTTTGTTTACCACCCCGTTAAAGCACCCAAAAAGTACCACACCAAAAAAGAAATAACAAGACATACTGCCAAAATAGACGTGAAGAAGGGATGTAGCATTTTTGGGGGGTCGTCGTCATTGACAACTAAATTTACTGTGTTCTGATTCGTGAAACGAAGCCCTCTTGTTTCGCCGGCGTAAGACCTACCCAAATTAAAATGATCAGGTTTTTAACCCCAATGGCGGGTCTCTTTCAGATTCGGGTAGTGGGAAGTCTGTGGCGTTCCCTGAGAGCCTTGCAAGCAAATTTTTCGGGGGGCAGTTAGCGAACATGCTACCCCCCCTATAAAATTTGCCGGGGAACAAAAAGGGCCCCCGTCGGGGCCCCGCCCGGTCGTGTTCCTGTCGTTGCTTTGCCGTTTTTGTCCCAAAAACCAAAAAGGGGGGAAGTTTTTCTTTTAACTTTTAAAAAAAGTACAAACCCGTCACTGAACATTTGGGGGTTTTTGAATAGTTTTATTTTTTCAAAAATTAAAAGCTTTTTAAAAAATTAACAACATCTCTTTCAAATTTTAGGGTAAATTTTCTGTCTTGAATTAACAGCTTTCCCAAGGGGCTTGTGTAGGTTTATCAATTTGTAAAGGGCCCCGTTTTTTTTCTTTTTCCTCCCTTCCCAAAAAAACAATTTTTCTCTTTACGGAAAAAAGAACGGCACCCTATTTTTTTTGTTTAGTTTCTCCCCATACAGTTGTAATAAAAAAACAATCGCCTAAAGCAAAGGGAAAATTTCCCCTGTGAACCAAAACAACCGTTTGTATTGAAAACGGAATAAACCCGAGTGGGTTGGTTGGGGCGCTGGGGTTCTAAATGTCATATCCGGGCCCCATGGGAAGCCCGGGCATCACAAAAAAAGTTATCAGGGGGCCCAAACCCAAAAGACGGACCTAGGGCAGTATTCTGATTTGTGCGGATTCCTGGGGTGGGGGGAAAAATTTGCAATTAAAAAGGTTAAAATGCCTACCGTTTTTGGGGATTGGGGCGCGTTCCCGAGGGGCCCCGCTTTTCCCCCACGTTGCTCTAAGGGGATGTGTTCAAATTTTTGGGACTTTTCTCCTACGCTACTCTTGAAAAATTAGTAAAATTTGTAAAAGAAAACGGATACCCCGCCCCAGTATTTTTTTTGTAGGGTTTTTTTTTGGGTTTCTTTTCAAAGGGAAAAGGAATAGGCGGGGTTTTAGGGGGCTTTCGCCCAAAAAAAGCGGTGGGTTAAACAAGTGAGTCTGAAACGGTGTTTTCCCCGTTTCTCTGGGCCCACTTTACCACAAAATTTCGCTTTATGTTAAGAGAAAGATAAAAAGGGGGGCCTACTTTACACATTAGGGTTTATGGGTTTTTGAGATGAAAAAGAGGGGCCCAAATTTACCACATTAATCAAAATTTTCCCTGAAATAAGAAGGGGCCTAGTAAACAGGGAAAAAAGCTGTTGGGGGATTAAAAAAAACCCAAAAGCAACCAAAGCTGTGCTTTCAACTGACGTTTTTGGATGTTGCCGGGGCCAGACACACCAAGAAGGACGAGGGGTTCCCAAAGGTGGAAAGGGATCCTTTTACCCAAACCCCCCGGACAAAACACTGGGCGGACTGCTACCTGGAGGGCGAGGGACCCAGAGTGACCAAGGTTTAAGACCAAAAACCCGGGTAAGGGGTGGGCAGTCTCCATGGGGCCTTTAGCGCATGCGCACTGTAGTTGTTTCCCAAACGCGAACTAGCATATCTAAAAAAGGCTTTTTACAACGCGGGGACTGACCGCTGGAATGGGTGTCCTAGAAATTTACGTTTCATTTTTCATTTTTTGGTCATTCCCCGTTTGGAAAAGGTGCTTCAAATTCTAGAAAAAATAATTTTAGAGTTCATTTCGGAAATTTTTCCCGATTTTCCCAGAATTTTTGTTTTTTTATTTTTTCAAAAATTTTTGGGGTTTAGCAGAGATGGGTTTTTTTCATAGGTTTATTTTAAGACAAATCGTCTTCCCCCAAACCCTGAGGGCAGATGCGAAAAAAGTGCATGTAAAATCAAAAAACAAAATTTTAAAATTGAAAGAAAAAAATTAGGTGGGGGGGAAAGGGCTTGTTTTATTATTATTTTTTTTTCTCTCATCCCATTTTGACAGTTACCACTAACAATACTGATTTTTTTTTTCACTGGAGAGACGAAAAGGTTACAACATGACTCCAGCTCTCATGAATTCATCCTGTCTTGTGGCTTTTTCTACCTGCTAGCATCTTTGCTTGGAGAGGGAAGGACGGGATATGGAGATGTTGGTTGGGAAATGTGAACATTTGCGAGGCCTTACAGTCAATGACAAGATGACAACCACAAACATGAGTGGGGGAGAAAAGGTGATGTGGGCATGGTGATACGATTCTGATTTCTTCCTCTAAATGAAGAGAATTCTGCAATATTCATCCACGGATAAATGGCCGTTTCTTTGGGTTAAAATCAATATCTTGTGTTAAGTGTAGGATGCAGAATCCATGGTTGGATCTGAACGACGTGCGTGGGGGTTGATACAGGTTACAGGCTGTGGCAGGATAAAATCAGTCTGTACATGCTAAAGTCCTTACCCCACCAATGAATCAGAACTTGGGAACGGTATCAAAGCTAAAAAGATAGTTTGACCTCTTGGTTTGAATGTTCGACGTTTATTTCATGATTACAGAGAGGTGCCACCAAAGGCAACCTTCACCACCACCATCAAGCTGAAGCCGTGGAAGCTGGGCAAGAGGGAGGTCGTGGCCGTCTTCAACTCTCGCCAGCTGGAAGACATCAACGGGTCCTTCTGGGTGACCATCAAGGAGTAGGTCACCTGACAGGAAGTGGTTCGTCCACCGCTGCTGTCAGGTCGCCCACGCTTCAGTGTCTCACCAGGCTGCCAGCCGATGGGACATACATTCCAAAACTTCGCTTGATGGTGCTCAGATCAAAATGGCTTGCTTTTCTAAGAATTCTGTCCAGCTATTTTGATGATATATACTCGTTTCTGTCCTCCTCAGTAACTTATTGGATAATGTTCGGTGCATAAAAGATTTGAACAAAAGTGTATGAACTTTGCTAAAAATCTCTACTACGTTTTGTGTTTGCATGGCTGTTGCTTTCCTGTGATGATACTGATTTTGAATCCAAACCACCTCAGACTGGATCGACAATTATAACGTTGATGACGACAAGGTTTTCTTTTTTTTAATTCTGGGCAACTCCCACTTGGTTATGGACAATTATAACGTTGGTGATGATGATATATATTTAGGTTTTTATTTATTCTGAACAACCCACTCTTGGTTATGGATAGAGACAACGTTAGTGACGATCAATTTTCCATTCTGGACAACCCTTACTTGGTTAACAAAAATGGAATGCTTTGTTGGGCATATAACAGTGGCCCCTTCGTTTTTCTTAATGCCATTTTTTTAATGCCACTAGCTTAATTCCCAAAATGGAATCAACAAGGTGATAGTTTCCCTTTTGTTTAAAACTGAAATAGCTTTGAAGAAAAAAATTCGTCAGCTATCATCAGATTAAAAAAAATAATCGTCAGCTATCAGATTTTTTAAAAGTATCTACGCTCTTTAAACGTGCTTTAAAAGTTGGATATGTTCTAAGCAGACAATAAGTAAATGATAGTAAATCTTGATAAGATTTTTGAAAATATATTAATTGTTGTGAATTCCTTCCATAAGGCAGTTTTGTTGTCTCCAAAATTACACATCCCCAGTTTTTTTCAATATTTCTTCCTGATTTTCTCTTGTTTTATGCGTATTCTACAGAAGTATTCCATATCGCTTAAACTGCATAAGTTATACTGAAATTCTTGCATTGTGACATACTAGGTAGTACTCAATTCAAGGTACCTTTTTCTGCAGTGTTACTATGTAACTGTAGGCATATTTATGTGCGTGCGTGTGTGCGTGCGCGTGTGTGTGTGTGTGTGTGTGTGTGTGTGTGTGTGTGTGTGTGTGTGTGTGTGTGTGAGTGAGTGAGTACAACACTATGTTAATCTGACAGTAAATGGTTTCAGTCAGTCGGTCGGTGTGCGCAGCCTATTATTTCTGCAGACATGCGTCTAACCGGGCATCTGATTTTCTTCTTTTTTTTTTCTTTCTCACTCTTTCTCTTTTCAAGCAAATGTGAAATATTTCGAGATAGCAGTTGTTGAGAGTAATGGCATAATGTTTATTTCTAAACACAGGTATTTTGAATATTATTTCTGGCCACGTGGCGATTGTACTGTGTATCATGATCCATGTATCCAGCCGAGTACGGGTTACTGGTTCCGTTCTATCAGCGGAACCTCCCCAAACCACATCTGGGGCAGAAATCTGCTTGTGCATGAAAGGACGTTCTGTTAAAAGAGTTGTATGGCTGTGCTCAGTTTGGCGTGTTCCATTCAGCAGATTTAGTAATAGTTATCCCAGTAGCAAGTTACAAGTAGTATAATAGAGAACCATTTTGCCTTGGAGAATCATGAACCTTTGAAGCTTACTCAGAAAGCCTCAGTGTGTGCGTGTGCGCTCGTGTGTGTGTGTGTGTGTGTGCGCACGCGTGCGCTCATGTGTGTGTGTGTGTGTGTGTGCACGCGTGCGCTCATGTGTGTGTGCGGGCGTGTTTGCGTGCGCGCGTGCATGTGAGTTCATGGGCATGTGCGTATATGTGAAGTGTCATTGTCTTTGCTTTATAGAACCTTGTATTTTTTTTTTATTCAATAACCATCAGACTAAGATCAAAGTTAGAATCTAGTGTTGAATTGTCAGAGATTTATCGACTTTGGGGCATGACATGATGAAAGGCGGGGCCCTACTCCTCTTCTTCCGCTGCCTGTAACCTTCCCTGACCTGAATCAAGCAGCCGCTTATTGCTGCTGGGGAGTGCGACTCCACGAGTAGTTCCCGCTGCTGATGGTCAGTTCAGCAGGCAAAGCTCGACGCACTGGACTAGAGACAGACCACTGAGATACTATGTTACTGTTTTTCTTGTTGCTGTTTCTTCACCACTTTCTTGTTGCGTGTTTCTTTAACACTTTCTTGTTGCTTGTTTCTTTGACACTTTTTGTTGTTGCTTGTTTCTTTGACACTTTTTGTTGTTGCTTGTTTCTTTGACACTTTTTGTTGTTGCTTGTTTCTTTAACACTTTCTTGTTGCTTGTTTCTTTAACACTTTCTTGTTGCTTGTTTCTTTAACACTTTCTTGTTGCTTGTTTCTTTGACACTTTTTGTTGTTGCTTGTTTCTTTGACACTTTTTGTTGTTGCTCGTTTCTTTGACACTTTTTGTTGTTGCTCGTTTCTTTGACACTTTTTGTTGTTGCTTGTTTCTTTGACACCTTTTGTTGTTGCTGCTGCTTTAACTCTACTAAGATGCTTTGTTGCTGATTTTCTTGTTGCTGCTTCTTTACCACTTTCTTGTTGCTGCTTCTTTACCACTTTCTTGTTGCTGCTTCGTTACCACTTTCTTGTTGCTGCTTCTTTACCACTTTCTTGTTGCTGCTTCTTGAAAATTTTCTTGTTCCTGCTTCTTGTTGCTTGCTTCGTGAACACTGTCTTGTTGCTTGCTTCATGAACACTGTCTTGTTGCTTGCTTATTGAACACTTTCTTGTTGCTGCTTCTTGAACACTTTCTTGTTGCTGCGTCTTTACGACTTTCTTGTTGCTGCTTCTTTACCACTTTCTTGTTGCTGCGTCTTTACCACTTTCTTGTTGCTGCTTCTTTACCACTTTCTTGTTGCTGCGTCTTTACCACTTTCTTGTTGCTGCGTCTTTACCACTTTCTGTTGCTGCTTCTTTACCACTTTCCTGTTGCTGCGTCTTTATCACTTTCTTGTTGCTGCTTCTTTACCACTTTCTTGTTGCTGTTTCTTTACCACTTTCTTGTTGCTGCTTCTTTACCATTTTCTTGTAACCGCTTCTTTAACCCTTTCAATGCAGTTTCACACATCAAACTGTGTATACTTCAAAGCATGAAGAAGAAAATCCAATAAAAAGTCGCCCAAGACCAAATGTTTGTGAGTGTTGACTGGTGCGGATGTTCATTATTTGGTGGAACATTTTAGAAGTGAAGTCAATATCAAAGAAAATAACACTGCATTCAAAATGTGACCTGGTGTGCGAAAAAAGGGCCTGCTTTACTATTCCCCACTCCGGAGTGACCCTCGGCCATCTTGATAATGAAAACAATGATACTGGACATTGTGTAACGCGCGTTCTAGACACTTACTTCCGATCATATAGAATCATTCACGAAGTCGTACTTCACACGTGCAGTGGTATTCACATAATGCACTGTCCAAATCACACACTCGGACATATTCTAGATGCAATCATGCAAGAATTGAACGTACCGTTTATTATGGAGGCGATGTTTTTACATTTATTCTAGTGTTTACTTAGGGAATCCGAGTGTTTTTGGAGAGATATGCGTAGTTTGTTCTACGAAGCTGGGACTTTAAGCACCGTTTTCACCTTTAGTCTATGTTTTTAATGTGGACTATCGCAGGAAACGAGTATCGGAGGAAGAGCGGAACTGAAGAGTGTGCAGGTGTAAAATGAGTAATTCAAGAGTGATTTGGGCACAGAAGCAGGGATTACAACAAAGGAGAGGATGGAAACTCTGTAGTTGGAAAGGTGTGTCAATATGAAGTACGAGCATGTCCGATGTATAAATTGTTAAAGGAAATTCAGAGAAGACTGAAAATGAGACGTGGAAAGTTTGTGGTCAATCTTTTTGGAGACAGACAGCCAGTGAAGAGAGTTCAGACGTGTAATTACGTGTTCAAATTTGGAGGATTTGAGGAGCAGTTAAGCACAAATGTATCTAATTCTTTGACGTCCTGCAGATAAGCATCCGGTAAGGCTGGCAAGAAGAGACTAGGAAGAACTAAGGCGCAGATAGAAATCTCGATGGCACAGGTTAAAGATAGTGACGAATCAAAGGTTAGCAAGAAGAGACTAGAAGAACTAAGGCGCAGATAGAAATCTCGATGGCACTGGTTAAAGATAGTGACGAATCAAAGGTTAGCAAGAAGAGACAAGGAAGAACTAAGGCGCAGATAGAAATCTCGATGGCACTGGTTAAAGATAGTGACGAATCAAAGGTTAGCAAGAAGAGACTAGAAGAACTAAGGCGCAGATAGAAATCTCGATGGCACTGGTTAAAGATAGTGACGAATCAAAGGTTAGCAAGAAGAGACTAGGAAGAACTAAGGCGCAGATAGAAATCTCGATGGCACTGGTTAAAGATAGTGACGAATCAAAGGTTAGCAAGAAGAGACTAGGAAGAACTAAGGCGCAGATAGAAATCTCGATGGCACTGGTTAAAGATAGTGACGAATCAAAGGTTAGCAAGAACAACTAGAAGAACTAAGGCGCAGATAGAAATCTCGATGGCACTGGTTAAAGATAGGTGACGAATCAAAGGTTAGCAAGAAGAGACTAAAAAGGAAAGAGGCACAAATGGAAATCTCAATAGCATCTGACAAATCACCTTGTGAAGGTCGTGAAAATAAAACTGTAACAATAATAACTTTGGAGCGTGGATTAGCAGGTGGTATTCTGCGTATGCTGGATCTGAACAGGCAGCACTGAACACTGCAGAAGTGATTCCGCAGCAATGCTGCGTCTCCTCCGGCGACCCGATATTGGCAGCTCCCTATAAACTGCCGATGATGGGACTGTGACAGGGTGAACTGGGTGGGAACGAATGAATGTTTATGCGAGTAACGCCACTGAAGAGGCACAAAAGATGAGACAACAAAAATAACAACCACCAAGATCGGTGTACCAGCCGATATGTCGTTTCCTCACCTCAGGAGACGTTTAAAACTGGTTGATTTCTGTTTCCTAGCAGATGAAGGGACCCGTTATTCAAACCGTGTGTGGAGGGTCATATTCAACAACGGGCAACTGGAAAAGCAACAATTAATTCATAAATAAATCAGCAACTTTAACAAAAGAAAGCTCTCACATTAACATATGTGCATATGTACATGCATGCCTGCTTGTCTGCGTGTGTAAGTTAGATGTGTGTGACAGTTTGAGAGTAAAACGTGTGTACATTTCCATTTGAATGCAAAAGATGAACTAAGACAACGCATAAACTTGTTCTTTACAAGGTGACACAGAATCACCAAGGATAACATCTGGACACAAACAACAGGTAATACTTTTTTACATCACATAAAATGAATATTAGAGCTGCCCATATCACACAAATACACATTAATTACAGATGAGAATGCACATAAAAGATTTCTGCACATGTACTTCAACCTTTCAAATTATGACCAGTTTCAGACTTCCGTGACCATCTCTTTAGACCTTAGCTCCAAGTGAGTGCCAGTGCATGTAATTATGCGAAACAATGGTACGCAATGAGTGTGCTGCATACAAAACCACAACGAACAGAAAGAGACCAAATACACTATGTGAATCAGCAATAGATGGATACAAGTTCACAGATTCCAAGTGAAGGAGAAAAATATGAAAAGAACACGCACGCACGCACGCACACACACACACACACACACACACACACACACACACACACACACACACACACACACACACACACACACAAACACACACACACACAAACGCACACAGAACATACCCTCCGAAGATTTCATCACCAACATTTCTCCATATTCATAATGTCCATGATGCAGTTCATCTTTTCCCCACAAAATCAACACCCCACTCTAAACACACACACACACACACACACACACACACACACACACACACACACACACACACACACACACACACACACTGGATCTTTACTATTCCATTGTTTCCTCTTTTTCTCAACTCGCCCAGGTGTTCCTTTTGTGGCCCAAATCTGGAACAGTGAGAAACTCTTCAGGCATTCCAAGCGTGTTCTGGTCACATCTGCCACACATACATGTTTTGTCACAAGATGGTTTATACCCAGACAGTGTGTCGCATAAGGATCACTGTACTGATGGGTCAAGCAGTGCCTTTTAATAGATTGGCTTCACATTTGCAATAATCGGGTGCACTGTTGTCAACAACAAAAATGTATGGAAGATTTTCTCAGCACTTTCAGATTTTCATTCCCTGTGTGGACTGGCAGTGCAGATAAAACAAACAAACAAAACATAAAGACACAGATACTCTAAAACTGTCAACAGTTACATTATTAATATATATCACCTGTTTCTGTTGGACCAGCGTATACCAGTTTTTTATCCATCAAACTTGTGCAATGTACAGGTAAACTATAAAAGCTCTGGCACCACATCCCGCTGGCAGACATGATCCTCTTGAGTGGCTTTGTCACTCTGACAAGGTCACTGAAGAACGACAACCCTCTCAAGCACTGTCCTAATCCACCTCTTTCTGCTGGTCCCGAGCAGAGGTAAAATACAGCCGTGCCGTCGGCTGGTGATCTTCAAACTTGGAGTGTGCATTAAATGCTGCCACACTGTCTCTCTCACACCCCTCCCTTCTATGTGCTGAAACAGATCACCTGCACTGCTTCCGTGTGGAACTAGCTGTCTGCTTCTCAGAGCAAGACCAAGTGTTTAGTCGAGTAAAGTGTAGTCAGTGTTCCCCTGAAAGGAATACAACTCCTTAAAAAAAGGTCTAAAAAGTGAACTTTGTTGATCAATAGTTATGTGACTGTTAGAGGCTCACTGATCCAAACTGGGTCGTGAAACAAGGAATTCGGCTAAGTCTCCTGTTACAGCCCATCCCTTTCCCCCCTCCCCTTCCCTCCCTCCTCCAGTCACACACACATTCAGTTGCTGGGCTTGCGGAAGAATGGAATAACCGCACTCCTCCCTTTCTCAATAATCAACAGAGATCGAGCTGTACAATGAACAATGATTTAATGACTCAAAGTTTTGATGATAATTTAGTGAATATGTGTTTTGCTGGGTCTGGGCGAGTGAATGATGCGATGATGAAGTGTGTGGTTCGTGGAGATGTTGTCAACGCGCAATTTAAGAGATACATAAACAAAATCAATAACGAAAAGACAAAAGAAAACGCTGTTTTGGTACTGTCACTTCTTCCTATGAATTTTGTTGAACTGTGCGCACTAGTTCGTTGTTCAGTCCTGTTGCTGAAGACCTTCCTGGATGTATGACTTTTTTCTTGGGTGATGAAAACAAAAGGTTACTTATCTTGTGAAACGAAGGATGATTGATGATGTGGAATGTAGACCTTGATTGTCTTGCGTTGACGTCCAGACGTTGATGTTGAAAGAAATTAAAAAAACTGCAAGGCGACACACCGCCGCTACTTAGTGATCTATAAATATACTTTTTCTGCTTCCTGTTCCGCCTGTATGGAACATAGTCGTCCTTCACTCTCTCTTCTGCAGTCATTCTTTTTTTTAAATAAATAAATCTTTACAAAAATTCTTCACCACTGAACACATTGTTCCATAGCTCGTTACTATACATTTCATTGATTTACTTATTGATCAATATTGTTGTGAAAATCATATGCTACAGTCTAGGGATATGGTAGGTATAATGCTTCAAAATGACATTGCTCATCATTTATGATATTGCTTGGTGAAGTAGATCTGCACGGGATATGAAGATGGCTAAAAATAAAGCATGATCAATACAACATATGATGATAAGGTGCTGATGGGGTGATCGATAGATGAGGATGTCAATAATGCAGTCTACCCCGACAATAAATCGATCATGGTGCAACGATGTTAAACTAGACCAAACTGCAGAAGTGAATACAAATAGATCGGAACTCGGAACAGAACTTGAGTCGTATATTATGTTATAGATAGACGCGGCATAACAATACGGCTTGCACAAACGAATTTTATAGTGTGGTCGATTAGTTAAAACTGAATAATGATAATGATCTAAGTATGTGAAATGAATGAGTGTAGGCCTATCTACCTCAGCGCAATCCTTGTTTGCCAAACACTGGCGACGATCTAGTGACGGTCGTGGTGTGAATGATTCGATACCCCGTCGCTGTTCACAGGACTCTCCCCTTTTGTGTTTTGGCGTTCAAGCACTGGTGGCCTCTTCCAGAACTCGCTCATTACGGGTGGTGACTTCTTCCTCTTCAAACACGCTGTTTTCTTTCAACCGCAATCTTGTCCCCTTGTCTTCTTCTTGCTCTTCTCAGCTTATCCGTTATAAAATCATTCCGCCGTCCACTCACTGGTTGGCTATTATTTTATACAACAATCGGTAGATTGAATAATAGAACAATCACTAGATTATTTTGCTTAATTAATGTATAAATATGATATAGCACACCGGATTGTATTATTGGAGCATGTAGTTCTGCAAAACAATGAAACTATTTTTGATGCGTAAGCATACGGAATGAGTTTATAATTCTTACGTTGTCTTCAAAAGTTACTCTTCACGTCATAGGCGTACGTTTTATTTCTTTCACTAATTCGTGTAACTTTGTTAGCGCGATACTCCCCCCATTTTCCCAATTTTCTCTTCTTTCTATACAGAAGCGTCTCCATAAAATTAATAGATTTGTCTGACATTTTGCTATTGAACATTAAGTCAAACAACACATCCAGTCAAGAGGGAATGAACAGTAGCAGAAGAGAGTCAACATGAAGGTGGTGAAGGTCATCGTAAAGAGCCAACCACACGATGGAGCAGTGCTCTCTTTACCCTCGCATGTCTGCCTCCTGTGCTTTGCCAGGGGAGGAAATGTGAAAACTATGCACTTTAGTCTGACTGTACCAGCTGCTGGACAGTTGATAGCCTGGGAGGAAATGTGAAAGCTATGCATTTTAGTCTGACTGTACCACTGCTGGACAGTTTGATAGCCCCCCCCCCCCCTTTTTTTTTCTTTTCTTTTCTTTTCTGTTTTTTTTTTAATGCTGGAGCCATGCACCATTAACTTCAACAGAAAGCAGAACCTCTGCTTCAAGTCAATTTTTTGTGTGCTTGGAATAGTTTACAAATACAGCTAAACTGCAGAGCTTCTACTTTTATTTTTTAAACCAGGCATTCTACCTGTTCATCAGAATATAAGTAAACTATTGCCAGTCTAAAGTAGGATTATCTGTTTGTTTTTTTATGTAAAAATAGTTCTCCATTATGTACATTTTTGTTTTAATCCAGCGCTCTGCTATACATTTAATTTGCCCGATTTTCATTATGTTCATATCAGTTTTGGCTTCCATCACCTTCTTTTTTCCCTAATCTTGCACACGGAAATTTGAGGTGTTTTTTCTATCTTCTTCCAAATGATATGTTCCTCTGCCTTCTTTGCTTTCTTTCACAAGGTGAAAATTTCATCAGTCTGAAATAAACATTAAAAACAAATTCTCGTGAACTGCTATTACAAATTACAATAACCAGTCAGAAAAATTGAAATAAGCATGTCCACTCAGAAGGTTTCGATTCATTTCATAGGGCTACGAGAGATCTCTGATCAACACACACACACACACACACACACACACACACACACACACACACACACACACACACACACAATACACTTAACAACAGCTGCAAAAAAAAGTATTCAAAAAAAAAAAAAGGAAAAAATCTTCCTCTCCTCTTCCTCTTTCCAAACCCACCTCAACAAACTGTTGTTTTTCACTGCGCCACTCTCGTTTCCGATTGGGGAAAAAAAAAAAAAAGATAGCAGGCCTATCGACAATACACTGATCCAAATCGAAAACAGACCCATATATTGTTGATAAGCGAATTCAATATTCTTCATCCAAATAATCTGCAAGTTCTCAAAATGGTTTGAAGACAAACCTCAAACATGTGCAAAGCCTGCGGTTAAAGCGAAACGATGCCGGCCGCCATCGTTTCTGTTCATGCGCTGGCTACACTCTACAATTATTATTAACGATCGGAAGTAGAGGCTCAGTCCACAATTACAAAACTAATACATTCCGCATCCCCCCTCCCCCTCGTCACTGTTAGCGTGCAAATATTAACTGATCAAGCAAAACATTTATTTACATCAAGGAAAAGCAGTGGCATTGGTATTTTGCTGGGATTTTCATTTCCAGATATAAAGTCTGGTTGTTCCATTATCAATTTTCTTCCAGTCTCAGTTACTAAGATAGCTGGTCACTAATCATCAATAGATCCCTCCCTCCCCCCCCCCCCCCCCCACACACACACGCACGCACGCACGCACGCACGCACGCACGCACGCACGCACGCACGCACGCACACACACACACACACACACACACACACACACACACACACACATATACAACCCTCCACGTCACTCATACGCCAGTCAGCTACAGATAAAGAGTGGTCCAGCCTTATACAACCAAAAATCCATGAAAATTGCATTCTGGTTAGATACCCCATTGTGTCAAGTATTTAATCTATGTACGCTCTCAAAACACTTTCGTTGTCACAGAGTCAGGCAAATCCCTGTCAGATCTATCAGCTGACCATCCTCATCAAAGCCAGTTTTCTTTGTACCATCAATGAGAAGATAATCGCGCAATACATAGTGCCCTGCTTTATGCTAGCTCGTGTGGCTTGAAGGTCAGGTAATATCTCATGTATTTGGGTAAAGTCGTCTCATAGAAACGTTGCACTATCTTTCAATGTCTTTTTTCTACTTAAAGAAAAGTGTTTTTGCTTGTAAAATGTATACATTTGCAAAGATTTTGGAATCATCTTCTGTTCCTCTGTCCTACAACTTTCAATATCTCTACTTTATCAGTCACAAATCATGCAATACGTCCTCACAATCATATTATTATTGTTATTTGTGTCGCTCGGTCTCCTTTGGAGATAGCACGCAGCGCACGAATCGTTGGTAGGACAGGAATGTCGGAGAATGAAACGAGAAGTGGGCCGCTCTTTGAACCGCTACACACGCACGGGTAAAGAAGAAGATGAGCGAGTTTTCCACCAGCAGTGTTCCAGCTATCAGTCTGAACTGAATGATGAAAGAACATCGTACTTCCAAACAATTAGGGATTCCTTACTACAGAACAAAGATGATAGTTTAAAATTCTGGTTAACTGTAAAAAGAGCAAGACCAAGGTACACAAACCCGTTTTCTAATCGATATTCGAAGTTGGAAAAATCATTTTGCTAAGGTTTTAGACATCAGACTACGGAAGTTACAGAAGAAAACGCTTATAGTAGGGATAGAGGAAGAAAACACCCCAATCATGTTGCAGAATATAGACAAAAATATAACAAGAATGAAGTTAAATCCGCAATCCTCAAAATTAAAAATTGGTAAGGCTGCTGGTCTTGACGAAATACCAGGGGAATTTTTGAAAACAGCTGAACCCAAAGTTACCCCCATTTCTTACACAATTATTCAACAAACTTTTCGATCAAGGCCTTTTTCCAGATGAATGGTCACGCTCGGTTATTTTTCCTTTACTGAAAAAAGGCGATGTTAACAACCCTGAAAATTACCGTGGTATATCATTGCTATAGTATCATAAGTAAAGTTTATACATCAATTCTAAATAAACGTCTGTACACTTGGCAGAAAAACAACATAAAATTGTGAGAACAAGCTGGTTCCGTAAAAACTATGAAACAATTGATCATATCTTCACGCTCGCTAATAATCATGATAAAAGAACGTCTTTCAAGTGACAGAAAATCAAAACTTTACGTTGCTTTATTGATTACATGAAAGCTTTCGACTCGGTGGATAGAGATCGTCTTTGGTTTGTCTTAAAAAGATAAAGACATCAACTAAAATGCTTTGCATGCTCCAAGGCATTAAAAATCAGTACAAGCGTGCGTGCGTTGGGAAATGAAACATCAGATTTCTTTGAATGCCCCGCCGGGTGAAACAGGGCTGTATGTTGTCTCCCCTGATTTTTTCCCTGCTGATCACTGAAGTGGCTGAACAAGTTACACAACATGGAAACATGGATTTCACTTTTGCCGGGTTACCTTTTATATTTTTGTTGTTGTTCGCTGATGACATTTGCTTGATCTCGTCAACTCCTGCTGGACTTCAAAACCAGATAAATCATTTAGAAAAAGCTCAACCTCTCTAGGGTTAAAAGTGAACTTAAGTAAAACTAAAGTATGATTTTTAGGAAAGGGGACATTTAGCGAAATCGGAAAAGTGTTTATCAGGGAAAAGATATTGACATCGTAAATAGTTATAAATATCTAGGATTCACTCTGACCACTAAACTGTCCGTTTGATGTTGCACTTGAGGAATTTGTTGGTAGAGCAAAAAACAAGATTGTTGAGATTTTGAAGACAATGTGAGCCTGGGAAGTATGGATAGACAAGTCTTTTTCAGATTATTTGATGCACAAGTTAAACCAATGCTTTTGTATCTGCTGAAATCTGGGCCTTTCTCGCTTTCATACTGTAGAGTTGCCACATTTGTTTGCATGCAAGCGCTTTTGAACGTAAGTCCAAAAACCCCGAACATTATGGTGTACGGTGAATTAGGCAGGTACCCTTTATATATTGATAGTGCCATGAAAGCAATGCGTTACTGGTTTAAACTGCAAAAGTTACCAATTGCAAGAATACCAAAACAAGGATATGAAATGGAAAAAGCAAGAATGTTGCAATCCTCAAGACATTCTAATATACATTCAAACTGGCAAAGTCTATAAACAATTGTCTTGATTCACATGGTTTTTCTTTTGTCTGGCTTAAACGGTGGAGTTGGCCACGAAAAGTTGTTTCTATACGTGAACTAAAGCACGAATTTGATATTGCTATCAGCAAGAGTGGAACACCAAACTGTCAAATAGTGACAGGTATTCTACTTATCGTTTGTTTAAATCATTACTACAGCCTGAAACGTAATCTTGCAGATATTACAATCCCAAAGTTTCGAAAAGTTCTTGTAAGGTTATCGACTAGGAATAAGTGATATAAAAGTCCACGACAGATATAAAAATAACTCAAAAAGCTGCCCTTTTGTGACAAAACTGAAGATGAATACACTTTTTGCTGAATGTCCATCATATCAAGATTTAAGAAAATAAGTATATCATGAAATAATGTAACAAAATGTACACGGGCCATTGTTGAAGTTTTGCTGCAAAACAAGAAAAGGGACGTAATTCGTTCTGTTGCGATGTATATCTTCTATGCCTTGAAAAAAAGAGAAGAACTGTTACTGGTGAGTGAACAGTAGGTGTACCATATGTTTTCATAAATGTATCTGTTTTTACCTTGTTTCGTGGTCGATTCGTCTAGTGTATGCTTAGGGATCATGATGAAAAAAATGTGTATATATATACATATATATGTGTGTGTGTGTGTGTGTGTGTGTGTGTGTGTGTGTGTGTGTGTGTGTGTGTGTGTGTGTGTGTGTTTTGTGCGCGCGCAATTGTAAGTGCGAGCGAAATTGTATGTGCGAGCTGTGAGAGTCTGGGAGAGTGCTACATACGGTGTGATTTTGTATGTATCAGTTGTGTGAGCAAGTTTCGTAAATGATCGTGATCAGTAGTAATGTTACAGCGTCAGTGTGTGTGATTTGATTTTTGTTTCTATGACCTCATTGCAGATAGGTCGGTGGCCTTTGCAATTAAAATTTTCCGAGTTCCGAGTTCCGAGAGTTCTCTCTCTCTCTGTCTCTCTCTCTCCCATCTCCCCTCTCCTCTCTTCTACTCCACTCTCCTCTCTCTCTCTTCCTCTCTCTCTCTCTCTCCCTACTTTTCCAGGTAACGAATTCAAATCTGCTGGCGATTATCATGCTGGCATACTCATCTCTTTGTCTCCACCTTGTACACCTGGATTACATAATACAAGTCATCAGTCATAGCTGAGCCCAGCTGTACATTCACCAATGACGACAGTCTATTCCGCAGTAGACATCAACAGGTGACCTGCCGGCGTGGAATATCGCCCCCTCCCCCCCCCCCCCCCCCCCCCATTTTATCATCATTAACTCTGTTCATCCGGATTGAATTTTGTCCATCTTGTACATTAGTTCTGTTCATCCGCATTGGATTTCATCCATCTAGGGCCTTAACTCTCTTCATCCAGATTGAATTAATCATCCCAGTGCATTAACTCTCTTCATCCAGATTGAATTTTCTCCACACAGTGCATTAACTCTACAATCCGAATTGAATTTCCTCCATCCAGTGCATTAACTCTGTTCCTTCTCATCAACAGCGTGTATATGGCATCTGCAACACAACGTTGTTGAGTTTGTGTCATGATGATGTGCTTACAATGTTGTATGCAGCCATGATTTCTTCCCTCCTTTAGAATTAAACTTGGCTAAAATCATAAATGAAATCCTTCTTCTTTTTAAACAAGAGGTAATTAAGACTTTTTTTCTGGAGTCGCGCGCGCACACACACACACACACACACACACACACACACACACACACACACACACACACACACACACACACACACACACACACACACACACACACACACACACACACACCTCTCTCTCTCTCTCTCTCTCTCTCTCTCAGACACACACACACACACACACACACACACACACACACACACACACACACACACACACACACACACACACACACACACACACACACACACACACAACACACACACCAATGCCACCATCCCCAGGACCACCACCATCATCACCGGGCTGTCTTTCAGGAATTACTTGTGACACCCCTGACTATTCTTCCGCCAACAGATCTTCAAGCGAACCAGGACATCATGCTGACATATCTGGGATCTTGTTCCGCCAGATTTGGGCGGAAAGCGGGCCAACATCTGGACCCAGTTGATGCGTTCGACTTACGCAGCAAGTGAAGAGATAGTAGGCTTTAAACTAAAAAGAAGAAGAAAAAAAAAGAAAAAAAAAGAAGGAAGAAATTGAGAAAGACAGACAAGAAAGCTGGAGATCATTTCTTCTTCTAATTCTTCTTCTTTTTCTTCTTCTTCTTCTTCTTCTTTTTCTTCTTCTTCTTCTTCTTCTTCTTCTTCTTCTTCTTCTTCTCTTCTTCTTCTTCTTCTTCTTCTTCTTCTTCTTCTTCTGTGGTTGCCTGTACAGAGTCTTGTGGAATAAACTGCTTCATACGTACGAATCGCGAGACCAGCTGCCGTAGCTCACTGATCGGCGGATTCCCGGCTGGGAGATCATGGGTTCAATTCCCATTAGAGTCGTTTATTAGTTGGCTTTTACTGCCGCGACCGGCCCCCTACCCAGGGTTGAGTTTGCTATAGGTTCAGTTAGGAAGACTGGAACCACATTGTCGAGTATCATCCACTAAGTGGATCCGTCTCTGACAGCTTAGACTTAGACTTAGATGCTCCCGTGTCTTGCGATGCATGAGGCAGTCAAGGTGCTCCACTGCACGGTCCTCAGCCAGTTTGCTAGTGTCACTCCATCCTCTGTCAACGAGTCTGAATTTAATGGCCTGGTTTGCAGGTCTTGAAGAGGGTAATCTTAAGACATGACCCAGCCAGTGGAGGCGCCGTCTGCAGACGATGGTTGATACGGGGAGCTGTTTGGATCTCTCCCTGACGTCTTCCTTTGGTATAAAGTCTGACCATTTGATGCCCAAGACCTTACGTAGGCACTTAGTATCAAAAGCGTCGAGTTTCTTCTCTTGGGTGGTCTTCAGTTGCCAGGTTTCACAGCCACATAACAGCGTTGAAATCACACTGGAGTGATAAAATTTCAGTTTGATTCCAAGGGAGAATTTCTTGCTGTTCCATATTTTGCTCAGCTGATTGAATGCTGATGTTGCCTTCCCAATACACTTCAGTTCATGGTCGAGGTCATTGGCGTTGTTGATAGAGTTGCCTAGGTATGTGAAGTTCTCTGCTTCTGCCACTTGTTTTTGGTCGATGAGAACGTCTGTTGGCCCTTGGTGTTTTTGGTCGATGAGAACGTCTGTTGGCGCTTGGTGTTTTTGGTCGATGAGAACGTCTGTTGGCCCTTGGTGTTTTTGGTCGATGAGAACGTCTGTTGGCGCTTGGTGTTTTTGGTCGATGAGAACGTCTGTTGGCGCTTGGTGTTTTTGGTCGATGAGAACGTCTGTTGGCGCTTGGTGTTTGCCGGTAGGCATGTTTTCAGTCTTTTTGGCACTGATAACGAGGCCAATGTTGCCTGCAAACTTGCTGATATTGTCTACAAACACCTGCAGATCTTGAGTGATGCTTGCAAGAGCGGCAATGTCATCGCAAAATCCTGATCTGAGAGGCTGTTTCCTTCTGTCCACTGGATTCCCTTTCCTTGGGTTGCGTGTTTCAAAACCCAGTCGATGGCGAATGCAAAGGGGAGAGGGGAGAGGGTACAACCTTGCCTGTCTCCGGTGAGTCATGTAGATTTGCTCTATGGTCACAGGATCTGAGAGGGATCTGACAGCGTTGCTCAAATTTCCTAACACCGCACGTTTCTGTATCTCTCGGGTCTGATTGAAGCCGGGACACAGCATAATACTAAGCGTAGAGAAAAGCCCTGTTATGCAGTCTCGGACCAAAATGAAACTTCTCAATCTTGATCATACATTGAAGAAGAAGAAGAAGAAGAAGAAGAAGAAGAAGAAGAAGAAGAAGAAGAAGAAGAAGAAGAAGAAGAAGAAAAAGAAGGAGAAGGAGAAGAAGAAGAAGAAGAAGGAGAAGAAGAAGAAGAAGAAGAAGAAGAAGAAGAAGAAGAAGAAGAAGAAGAAGAAGAAGAAGAACAACAACAACAACAACAACAACAAAAGGTACAATTCATGAAAAAGCTTACATAATAATAATTCGGGGAATTGTGTAGTACAGCACATTTACTAATGTATAAATCAATGTTAAAAACGACAACGACGATGACGACAACGACAACAACAACAACTGAAACTGTAGTACAAGCTAGTTTCTGGTTCTGCTTCTTTCAGTTTACAATCGAACTTGATCTTCGATGCACATAAGCTCAAATATCAATGTGGTCTTGAAGGCTAGAGGTCTGAAAAGGACATGTTTCAATACATCAACCACCATGACTTTTTTTCTCTCCCATATATGATGAACATGATGCGATGGATCGACCGACAGCATCACTGCATGGACTGGCCTCACACTCAGCAACTGCCTAATCACGTCTGAGAACCGGAAGGAGTGGAGGAAGCTGGTTGCGAAGTCGTCTGTGGCGACCCAACGGTCTTCAAGACTCCGGGATAGGTGATAGGTGATAGGTGATTGGTGGTA
>CM031609.1:6529028-6531528 GCA_018398815.1 Conus ventricosus | reverse complement strand
TCCCCGTTGACGTCACATTTCAGTCCAACGCACCCTCTCGTGATCCTATCTTTGCGCCAGCTGGAAGCACCCAAATAGTTCCATTCCTTTGATTTGAATCTCTCTGCTTGGAACCACCTGGTTTGTGCCTTGATGGTCATATGAAAGAAAGTGAGGAGAATCAACTTTCAGAAACAATAACAATTCTCAAAA
Source organism: Conus ventricosus (assembly GCA_018398815.1). NCBI lineage: Eukaryota > Metazoa > Mollusca > Gastropoda > Neogastropoda > Conidae > Conus > Conus ventricosus. Next base: position 6,531,336 of record CM031609.1, on the reverse strand, counting down.
CAATCTAATTGCCCCAGTCTGTAAATACTGAACTCCTTAAGCTAGGCCTTGGCGCATTAATTTTTCTTGTGCAACCACTGAGTCACCACTTAGTTTTGTGTGTGTGTGTGTGTATGTGTGTGTGTGTGTGTGTGTATGTGTGTGTGTGTGTGTGTGTGTGTGTGTGTGTGTGTGTGTGTGTGTGTGTGTGTGTGTGTGTGTGTGTTTCCCGCCGGCTTCTAGCTATGCTTAACAACCCATTGAATTGTGTGACTATGTGTTTTTTCTCTCTTCCTTTTTTTCTTTAAGGTTCAGTATGTAAGCTTTGGTTATGGAGAGCAGCGCGCACTAACGAGATGATGGTAGCTCTTCCTCTGAGGAATCAATTCTGGTTTGTCTGACAGGATGCAGGCGAAACTTGGTAAGTAATGGTTATGATGTAAGAACAGGATGGCGCCTTGCTTTGCCTCCCTGCGTCACATTACATAGTCCTCTCCTGCCTGCTATGAACTGTCTGAGGCGATGGTTACACAGATGGCAAGGGCAAGAAATGCGGAGTGACTGTACATTGCACCACGACCATGCGTCTTTCGTGGTTATTCCAAAATGAGAAATTTGGAATTGCAGTCTGAAAGTTAGTCCGTCTGTCCGGCAGTCTTTGAACATGGTGGGGTTTGACATGCCGGGACAAGAGCTCACGTGACCACGTCACAACACGATCATGTTGAATGTTCGCATCTTGAGGATGAAGGCTGCTGGGTTTCAAAGGGTATGACCGACCAGTAGTGGGCAAACAAACCAGTAGAAAACCCAGTCTCGTATCTTGATACGGGTACGTATTGGGCGACACGAAACGTTTATTCTAAAAGTGCCCAACAATATAACACATCGTGGCGTGGCGAAAGAGGACGGTATGCATAGTTGCGCGTGTCATGTATTTCCACAAGAGCACACGTGCCCTCGGATCGCTCATAGAACAACAATCCCACCCCCTCCCTCCATCAACACCCGCACACCCACACACCCTAAAAGCCCACAGCTACAAAGCCAAGGACACCACGAATTTGTGTTGTATCCCAGAAAATGCCTCTCTCACGGCACACACACACACACACACACACACACACACACACACACACACACACACACACACACACACACATTCTCTCTCTCTCCCCTCTCTCTCTCTCTCTCTCTCTCTCTCTCTCTCAAAGATGCCTATGGCCTTAGTGCATTAAACGTTCGCATTCGCATTCTCTCTCTCTCTCTCCTCTCTCTCTCTCTCTCTCTCTCTCTCTCTCTCTCTTCTCTCTCTCTCTCTCTCTCTCTCAAAGATGCCTATGACCTCTATGCATTAAACGTTCCCCTCTCTCTCTCTCTCTCTCTCTCTCTCTCTCTCTCTCTCTCTCTCTCTCCTCTCTCTCTCTCTCTCTCTCTCTCTCTCACGCGCGCACACACGCACACACACACACACACACACACACACACACACACACACACACACACACACACACACACACACACACACACACACACACACACCTCAAAGCATATGCACTCATATCTATGGACTCTCCACACTACGCACTTGCATCTCTTCACTGCTGCACACTCACCAGCGCACCCAAGCCTACAGCAAAAACAGGGGAGTCCCGACAGACTCAAAGTCCGCCGCCCCAGCCGGCGTGTGCACCAGTCCATTGCGTCCGCCATTGGAAAGGCCCAGTGTGAATCCGCCCCATTCTCTAGGAGTTTTCGCAGTGTTGGCCTCGAGTTTATTCCGATATTTGGTTGGTGATGTTTCTTTCTCTCTCTTTAAGTCTGAATGTACGGCCACTTTCTCTCTTGATGGTGAGCTCTGAAAGATGGTCTATGGTATAGTGGCTTTGCACTTGTTTGTTGAGGTGATTCATTAGATTTGTTATCACATGAGATCGGGCGAGCTGCAATCCAGTTCTCATCGTTGCCTCGCCTGCCGGTGTGTTTGCTCTCTTCCTTCCTTTCACACCTGCATGTCCGCGGCAGTACATGCATATGAGTCCCCAATGGAAGGCTGCACATTGCTTCATGCTTGTTGTATCTAATCAGTAATGGTTGGTATTTATTATCATCATCATTATTGTTGTTCCTGTATCTGATCAATAATAGCTGTGCCATCATCCAAGCGTTCGTTTACTATGGATAGTCAAAAGCATACATGCATGCAATTAACACGCACACGCGCGTACGTACGCGCGTGCACATACACACGCACACTCACACACCGACTCGCACACGCACACACATGCACGCACACACACACGGATACATACATGCGTTTACACCCATA
>CM031609.1:6511528-6521528 GCA_018398815.1 Conus ventricosus | reverse complement strand
CCTGCCCTCTCTCCCCTCATGCCCTCTCTCCCCTCCTGCCCTCTCTCCCTCCTGCCCTCTCTCTTCTCCTGCCCTCTCTCCCCTCCTGCCCTCTCTCCCCTCCCCCTCCCGCCCTCCTCTCCCCTCCTGCCCCTCTCTCCCCCTCCTGCCCTCTCTCTTCTCCTGCCCTCTCTCTTCTCCTGCCCCTCTCTCCCCTCCCGCCCCCTCTCCCTTCCTGCCCTCTCTCCCCTCCTGCCCTCTCTCTTCTCCTGCCCTCTCTGTTCTCCTGCCCTCTCTCCCCTCCCGCCCTCCTCCCTTTCCTGCCCTCTCTCCCCTCCTGCCCTCTCTCCCCTCCTGCCCTCTCTCTCTCCTCTCCTCCTCTCCTCTCTCCTCGCCTCTCTTTCTCCTGCTCCTCTATCCCCTCCTGCCCTCTCTCTTCCCTGCGCTCCCTCCCCTCCTGCCCTCTCTCCCCTCCTGCAATCTCTCCCCTCCTGTCCTCTCCCCCTCCTGCCCTCCCTCCCCCTCCTGCCCCTCTCCACTCCTGCCCTCTCTCCCCTCCTGCCCTCTCTCCCCTCCTGCCCTCCCTCCCCTCCTGCCCTCTCTCTCTTCCTGCCCTCTCTCCCTTCCTGCCCTCTCTCCCCTCCTGCCCTCTCTCTTTTCCTGCGCTCTCTCCCCTCCTGCCATCTCTCTTTTCATGCGCTCTCTCCCTCCCTGCCGTCTCTCCCCTCCTGCCTCTCTCTCCCCTCCTGCCCTCTCTCTTCCTCTGCCCTCTCTCCCCTCCTGCCCTCTCTCTTTTCCTGCGCTCTCTCCCCTCCTGCCTCTCTCTTTTCCTGCGCTCTCTCCCTCCCTGCCTCTCTCCCCTCCTGCCGTCTCTCCCCTCCTGCCCTCTCTCCCCCCTGCCCTCTCCTCTCCTGCCCCTCTCCCCCTCTGCTCCCTCCTCCCCTCCTGCCCTCTCTCCCCTCCTGTCCCTCCTCCCCTACTGCCCTCCCTCCCTCCCCCTCTGCGCTCTCTCCCCTCCTGCCCTCTCTCTTCTGACCCTCTCTTCTCCTGCTTTCTCGTCCCTCCTGACCTCCCTGCCCTCCTGCCCTCTCTCCCCTCCTGCCCTCTCTCCCCTCCTGCCCTCTCTCCCCTCCTGCCCTCTCTCTTCTCCTGCCCTCTCTCTCCTGCCCTCTCTCTTCTCCTGCCCTCTCTCCTTCTCCTGCCCTCTCTCTACTCCTGCCCTCTCTCCCCTCCTGCCGTCTCTCTTCTCCTGCCTTCTCTCTTCTCCCTGCCCTCTCTCCCCTCATGCCCTCTCTCCCCTCCTGCCCTCTCTCCCCTCCTGCCCTCTCTCCCCTCCTGCCCTCTCTCTTCTCCTGCCCTGTCTCTTCTCCTGCCCTCTCTCTTCTCCTGACCTCTCTCCCCTCCTGCCCTCTCTCCCCTCCTGTCCTCTCTCTTCTCCTGCCCTCTCTTCTCCTGCCCTCTCTCTTCTCTTGCCCTCTCTCTTCTCCTGCCCTCTCTCATCTCCTGCCCTCTCTTCACCTGCCCTCTCTCTCCTGCCCTCTCTCCCATCCTGCCCTCTCTCTTCTCCTGCCCTCTCTCTTCTCCTGCCCTCTCTCCCCTCCTGCCCTCCTTCCCCTCCTGCCCTCTCTCTTCTCGTGCCAATCTCTGCCCTCCTGCCCTCTCTCCCCTCCTGCCCTCTCTCTCTTCTCTCCCCTCCTGCCTTTTCTCTTCTCCTGCCCTCTCCTCCCCTCCTGCCTTTTCTCTCTCCGCCTCTCCTCATCTCCTGCCCTCTCCTCTCCTGCCCTCACTCCCCTCCTGCCCTCTCCCGCCCCTGCCCTCTCTCTTCTCCTGCCCTCTATCCCCTCCTGCCTTCTCTCCCCTCCTGCCCTCTCCCCCTCCTGCCCTTTCTCTTCTCCTGCCCTCTTTCTTCTCCTGCCCTCTCTCTTCTCCTGCCCTCTATCCCCTCCTGCCCTGTCCGTCTCCTACCCTCTCTCTTCTCCTGCCCTTTCTCCCCTCCTGCCCTCTCCCCCTCCTGCCCTCTCTCCCCTCCTGCCCTCTCTCCCCCCTGCCCTCTCCCCCTCCTGCCCCTCTCCCCTCCTGCCTTCTCTCTTCTCCTGCCCTCTCTCCCCTCCTGCCCTCTCTCCCCTCCTGCCCTCTCTCCCCTCCTGCCCTCTCTCTTCTCCTGCCCTCTCTTCCTCTCCTGCCCCCTCTCTTCTCATGCCCTCTCTCCCCTCCTGCCCTCTCTCCTCTCCTGCCCTCTCTCTTATCCTGTCCTCTGTCCCCTCCTGCCCTCTCTCCCCCCTCCTGCCCTCTCTCTTTTCTTCTGCCCTCTCTTCTTATCCTGTCCTCTCTCCCCTCCTGCTCTCTCTCCCCTCCTGCCCTCTCTCCCCTCCTGCCCTCTCTCCCCTCCTGCCCTCTCTGTCCTTTTGCCCTCTCTCCACTCCTGCCCTCTCTCCCCTCCTGCCCTCTCTCTTCTTCTGCCCTCTCTCTTCTCCTGCCCTCTCTCCCCTCCTGCCCTCTCTTCTCCTGCCCTCTCTCTTCTCCTGCTCTCTATCCCCTCCTGCCCTCTCTCTCTCCTGCGCTCCCTCCCCTCCTGCCCTCTCTCTCCTCCTGCCCTCTCTCCCCTCCTGCCCTCTCTCCCCTCCTGCCCTCTCTCTTCTCCTGCCCTCTCTCTTCTCCTGCGCTCCCTCCCCTCCTTCCCTCTCTCCCCTCCTGCAATCTCTCCCCTCCTGCCCTCTCTCCCCTCCTGTCCCCTCCTGCCCTCCCTCCCCTCCTGCCCTCTCTCGCCTCATGCCCTCCCTCCCCTCCTGCCCTCTCTCCCCTCCTGTCCTCTCTCCCGTCCTGCCCCTCTCTCCCCTCCTGCCCTCTCTCCCCTCCTGCCCTCTCTCCCGTCCTGCCGTCTCCCCCTCCTGCCTTCTCTCCCCTCCTGTCCCTCTCTCCCCCTCCTGCCCTCTCTCCCCTCCTGCCCTTCTCCCCTCCTGCCCTCCCTCCCCTCCTGCCCTCTCTCCCCTCCTGCCCTCCCTCCCCTCCTGCCCTCCCTCCCCTCCTGCCCTCTCTCTTCTCCTGCCCTCTCTCCCCCTGCCCTCTCCCCTCATGCCCTCTCTCCTCTCCTGCCCCTCTCTCCCCTCTGTCCTTCTCCCCTACTGCCCTCCCTCCCCTCCTGCCCTCCTCCGCTCCTGCCCTCTCTCCCCTCCTGCCCTCTCTCCCCTCATGCCCTCTCCCTCTCTCCTGCCCTCGCTCTCCCCTCCTGCCCTCTCTCTTCTCCTACCCTCTCTCCCCTCCTGCCCTCTCTCCCCTCCCCGCCTCTCTCCTCCCCTCCTGCCCTCTCTCCCCTCCTGCCCTCTCTCTTCTCCTGCCCTCTCTCTTCTCCTGCCCTCTCTCCCCTCCCTCCCCTCTCTCCCTTCCTGCCCTCTCTCCCCTCCTGCCCTCTCTCTTCTCCTGCCCTCTCTCTTCTCCTGCTCTCTATCCCCTCCTGCCCTCTCTCTTCTCGTGCGCTCCCTCCCCTCCTGCCCTCTCTCCCCTCCTGCAATCTCTCCCCTCCTGCCCTCTCTCCCTCCTGTCCTCTCTCCCCTCCTGCCCTCCCTCCCCTCCTGCCCTCTCTCCCCTCCTGCCCTCTCTCCCCTCCTGCAATCTCTCCCCTCCTGCCCTCTCTCCCCTCCTTCCTCTCTCCCCTCCTGCCCTCCCTCCCCTCCTGCCCTCTCACCCTCCTGCCCTCCCTCCCCTCCTGCCTCCCTCCCCTCCTGGCCCTCTCTCCCTCCTGCCCTCTCTCCCTCCTGCCCTCTCTCCCCTCCTGCCCTGCTCTCTTCTCCTGCCCTCTCTCCCCTCCTGCCCTCTCTCCCCTCCCTGCCTCTCTCCCTCCTGCCCTCTCTCTTCTCCTGCCCTCTCTCCCCTCCTGCTCTCTCTCCCCTCCTGCCCTCTCTCCCCTCCTGCCCTCTCTCCCCTCCTGCCCTCTCTCTTCTCCTGCCCTCTCTCCCCTCCTGCTCTCTCTCCCCTCCTGCCCTCTCTCCCCTCCTGCCCTCTCTCCCCTCCTGCCCTCCCTCCCCTCCTGCCCTCTCTCCCCTCCTGCCCTCTCTCCCCCTCCTGCCCTCTCTCCCCTCCTGTACTCCTCTCCCCTCCTGTCCTCTCTCTTCTCCTGCCCTCTCTCCCCTCCTGCCCTCTCTCCCCTCCTGCCCTCTCTCTTCTCCTGCCCTCTCCTCTCCTGCCCTCTCTCCCCTCCTGCCCTCTCTCCCCTCCTGCCCTCTCTCCCCTCCTGTACTCTCTCCCCCTCCTGTCCTCTCTCTTCTCCTGCCCTCTCTCCCCTCCTGCCCTCTCTCCCCTCCCCCCTCTCTCCCCTCCCGCCCTCTCTCCCCTCCTGCCCTCTCTCCCCTCCTGCCCTCTCTCCCCTCCTGCCCTCTCTCTTCTCCTGCCCTCTCTCCCCTCCTGCCCTCTCTCCTCTCCTGCCCTCTCTCTTCTCCTCCCAACTCCCTGTGGCATCCTTCCCTGCCTCTTGTAAACTTATTCCACTTTGATTGGTCTCAAGAGAAGAATCCGATTGTTTGCGAAATCCCTTTGGGGTAAATGAAAACGAATAGCAGTGAACCACTCAGCAAACAGAAAGAGAGAGAGAGAGAGAGAGAGAGAGAGAGAGAGAGAGAGAGAGAGAGAGAGAGAGAGAGAGAGAGAGAGAGAGAGAGAGAGAGAGAGGGAGAGAGAGAGAGAAGAATCCAATTGTTTGCAAAATCCTTTCGGGGTAAATGAAAATGAATAGCAATGAACCATTCAGCGAACTCACACACATACAGAGAGAGAGAGACGGGGGGGGGGGGGGGGGGGAGAGAAGAAGAAGAAGAAGAAGAAAGAAGAAGAAGAAGAAGAAGAAGAAGAAAAAGAAGAAGAATCCGATTGTTTGCGAAATCTCTTTGGCGTACATTAAAACGAATAGCAATGAACTATAATGAGCGAACAGAGAGAGAGAGAGAGAGAGAGAGAGAGAGAGAGAGAGGAGAGAGAGAGAGAGAGAGAGAGAGAGAGAGAGAGAGAGAGAGAGTAAAAACAAAAGACAGAAACAAAAATATTGAACGAAAAACTTCTTGAAAATATGTTTCAATCTTGTTCGCCAGAAGATTTCAGTTGAAAGGATCAGTCAGGCATGAGCCGAATTTCCCCCCTCCCCACCCCCTCCTCCACTTGTCTTTCAATGTGAACCTGGTGCAAGCCTCCCCAGCAGAGACAATGGAAGGAAGCGTGGCGACCAGCGTGGATCCGAAGCATTGTTCTTGTCCTTGGTATCATATTGTGCTGGCTGTGGTCTGTTCTTGTCCTTGGTATCATATTGTGCTGGCTGTGGTCTGTTCTTGTCCTTGGCATCATATTGTGCTGGCTGTGGTCTGTTCTTGTCCTTGGCATCATATTGTGCTGGCTGTGGTCTGTTCTTGTCCTTGGCATCATATTGTGCTGGCTGTGGTCTGTTCTTGTCCTTGGTATTACATTGTGCTGGCTGTGGTCTCTTCTTGTCCTTGGTATTGCATTGTGCTGGCTGTGGTCTGTTCTTGTCCTTGGTATTACATTGTGCTGGCTGTGGTCTGTTCTTGTCCTTGGTATTACATTGTGCTGGCTGTGGTCTGTTCTTGTCCTTGGCATCATATTGTGCTGGCTGTGGTCTGTTCTTGTCCTTGGTGTTACATTGTGCTGGCTGTGGTCTGTTCTTGTCCTTGGCATCATATTGTGCTGGCTGTGGTCTCTTCTTGTCCTTGGTGTTACATTGTGCTGGCTGTGGTCTGTTCTTGTCCTTGGTGTTACATTGTGCTGGCTGGGGTCTCTTCTTGTCCTTGGTGTTACATTGTGCTGGCTGTGGTCTCTTCTTGTCCTTGGTATTGCATTGTGCTGGCTGTGGTCTGTTCTTGTCCTTGGTATTACATTGTGCTGGCTGTGGTCTCTTCTTGTCCTTGGTATTGCATTGTGCTGGCTGTGGTCTGTTCTTGTCCTTGGTATTACATTGTGCTGGCTGTGGTCTCTTCTTGTCCTTGGTATTACATTGTGCTGGCTGTGGTCTCTTCTTGTCCTTGGTATTGCATTGTGCTGGCTGTGGTCTCTTCTTGTCCTTGGTATTGCATTGTGCTGGCTGTGGTCTGTTCTTGTCCTTGGTATTGCATTGTGCTGGCTGTGGTCTCTTCTTGTCCTTGGTATTGCATTGTGCTGGCTGTGGTCTGTTCTTGTCCTTGGTGTTACATTGTGCTGGCTATACTCTGTTCTTGTCCTTGGTATTACACTGTGCTGGCTGTGCTCTGTTCTTGTCCTTGGTGTTACATTGTGCTGGCTGTGCTCTGTGACGAATCGTTCAATGAATGGTTGTCCATGTCTGTGGACCGTGACGTCTGGAGGTGGGTTGGTCGAAACAGTCGCCGGATAGGCTGGGTCATGTGCATGAAATAACCGTGGGCTTGTTTGTTTTTGTTTGTTTGTTTGTTTGTTTTACCTTTCCCTTTTTTCGTGTTTTTTCTTCTTTTTTTGTCCTCCAACCTGGTACGTTTTAACATTAAAAGAATCTGTTATCCATTGTTTTCCTTTAGAAAAGGTGGGGCCTCTATTCTCATCTTTTTCCCCACATATTTTGTCTTTTTTTTTCTCCCAAGTAACCACAGCTCTCACGCACCATGTAAGTCTGTATGTTCTGTTTCTAATGGGCGTTCTCAGGTGAGGGAACTTTTCAGTGTTCACCACTTGTGTGTGTGTGTGTGTGTGTGTGTGTGTGTGTGTGTGTGTGTGTGTGTGTGTGTGTGTGTGTGTGTGTGGTGTGTGTGTGTGTGTGTTTGTGTGTGTGTGTGTGTGTGTGTGTGTGTGTGTGTGTGTGTGTGTGTGTGTTTGTGTGTGTGTGTGTGTGTGTGTGTGTGTGTGTGTGTGTGTGTCTGTGTGTGTGTGTCTGTGTGTGTGTGTGTTCAGGACCGCCCTTCACATTGATTTTAAAGCAAACTGAACTGAAAGAGAAGGCTCTTTTTTAGTTTGTGTGTGTGTGTGTGTGTGTGTGTGTGTGTGTGTGTGTGTGTGTGTGTGTGTGTGTGTGTGTGTTATTCGTTTCTAAGGTGATCACCCGCTGACTGGCAAAGGGACGCTGGTGCAGTTCGCGCTGTCCGACAAGGACGAGGAGAACCAGTGGGGGGCCAAGATCTCCCAGCAGTCCGGCAAGTCCCTGACGGTGACCGTGGTCACGCCTTTTGACTGCATCGTGGGCAAGTGGCGCTTCAGGCTGCACGTGGTGAAGAAGGCCGACAACAAGACTACTGTCTTCCGCTACAACCACAAGGACCCCATCTACCTGCTCTTCAACCCCTGGTCCAAAGGTAGGCCGCAACATTCTGCAATCAGGGTTAAGAAGACGAATCTTTGTTGTTGTTGTTGTTGTTGCTGTTGTTGTTGTTGTTGTTGCCTGTTTGCGATTGTAGTTTCCTGTTGTCACACGGTTACGCCATTACCGTGTGATTGTTACCAATATTGAAAAACAGGTTTGCAGAGGAATATATTATTATATTTATGCCGATACCGTGTGATTGTTAACAATGATGAAAAACAGGTTTGCGGAGGAATGTATAGGGTTTTTTTTTCTCCCACGACTGGCATTGATTTACTCCATTCACAGCACTATCAAATCATTCACATTCTTTGTATTAAAAGCGTTGACAACGAGTTTTGCAGAAGGAATCGAGTAACATCTTCACTCCTTCAGTCAAGTCTATATTTTTCTGTTCTTCCTTCGAGTCAATGAGAACCACTTCAGTCATCTTGGAGTTAGGGGGAGGTGAGATGATTTGTGGATACGCCGTGGCTGTTCAAGCCGGTGCGTGCACGGAATGTGCGGTGATTGCTTGGAAGGGAATGTGGGAGACCTGCCCTTGATCGCTGGCGCAGGCTTTCCTTGCCTGTCTCATTTGTTGCGTAATGATATACCCTAATGAAATGAGCGGAACACATCTCAATGACAAACATTGGAAGCATGATATACCCTAATGAAATGAACGGAACACATCTCAGTGACAAATGTTGGAAGCATGATATACCCAAACAAAATGAACGGAACACTTCTCAGTGACAAATATTGGAAGCATGATATACCCTAATGAAATGAACGGAACACATCTCAGTGACAAATATTGGAAGCATGATATACCCTAATGAAATGAACGGAACACATCTCAGTGACAAATATTGGAAGCATGATACACCCTAATGAAATGAACGGAACACATCTCAGTGACAAATATTGGAAGCATGATATACCCTAATGAAATGAACGGAACACTTCTCAATGACAAATATTGGAAGCATGATATACCCCAATGAAATGAACGGAACACATCTCAGTGACAAATATTGGAAGCAGTGCAATGAAAGGAATCTCATGCCATTCCAGTGCCATACAGCGCTTTGTTCTTGTACTGTTGCAATGTCAGTGCCATACAGAGCTTTGTTCTTGTACTGTTGCAATGTCAGTGCCATACAGCGCTTTGTTCTTGTATTGTCGCAACGTTAGTACCATACAGCGCTTTGTTCTTGTACTTTTGCGATGTTAGTGCCATACAGCGCTTTGTTCCTGAACTGTTGAGATGTTAGTGCCATACAGCGCTTTGTTCTTGTACTGTTGCAATGTTAGTGCCATACAGCGCTTTGTTCTTGTACTGTTGCAATGTTAGTGCCATACAGCGCTTTGTTCTTGTACTGTTGCAATGTTAGTGCCATACAGCGCTTTGTTCTTGTATTGTCGCAATGTTGGTGCCATACAGCGCTTTGTTCTTGTACTGTTGCAATGTTAGTGCCATACAGAGCTTTGCTCTTGTACTGTTGCAATGTTAGTGCCATACAGCGCTTTGTTCTTGTACTGTTGCAATGTTAGTGCCATACAGCGCTTTGTTCTTGTACTGTTGCAATGTTAGTGCCATACAGCGCTTTGTTCTTGTACTGTTGCAATGTTAGTGCCATACAGCGCTTTGTTCTTGTATTGTCGCAATGTTAGTGCCATACAGCGCTTTGTTCTTGTACTGTTGCAATGTTAGTGCCATACAGCGCTTTGTTCTTGTACTGTTGCAATGTTAGTGCCTGGTAACAGGCTGTTTTCTGCTCTGTTCCACTCAATCAAAAGTGCGTGTGCGCGCAAACACGCACGCACAAACACACACACACACACACACACACACACACACACACACACACACACACACACACACACACACACACACACACACGCGCACGCGCGCGCGCGCGCGTGCATGCACACGCATACACACACGCATACACACACATCATAAACACATGCACATACACTCGCACACCGCATGCACTGGCACATAAAATGGGCCCGTGCCTATGCACACACACACACACACACACACACACACACACACACACACACACACACACACACACACACACACTGTTACTTCTTTATTTTATTATGTTATTTATTTCTATTTTTAATTTTTTTTAATGGCTGCCTACCATCCCGGAGTATTCGTATTTGTCCCCCGAAATAATAAAATCATGCAGGATGTCCCTGGAATCCATTTTTTTTTTTATTCTATGTCCCGTGAAAAAAAAATCCGGGGAAAAAAAAAAACGAAGTCGAGTTTGTTAGCCGTTCACCGACTGACCGACTTCGGTCGTGGCCATCCTGACCAAATCCGTCGAAAAGACCCGAACATTGCCGAACTGACATTGCGCGTGCGCATACACCGTCTTCCCGAGTTTTGAAAGCGAGAAAAGTGGACGCGAAACAGGGAAAGCGTAAAAATGCCGATGGCGATCTCGACAAGGAAGCTTCTCTCAAGAAGAAGAAACGTCAGCAGACGTTCCTGTCAAAACCTGGCCGTTCATCAAGCGTGGCAAGATCGAGACTCAAGCGTCTTGTGAAATTTGTGCGTGTGAGTTTTCCATCGGATCTGGAGGTAGGGACGAAATAACCCGTCATGTCGCCACAGAAAAGCACAAGAAGAACACTGCTGCAGGATTTGAAGAGTGCCTATTACCGTTCTCTTCAGCCTGCAGGGCAGGACCTCTAAATTCACCAAAAGCCACG
>CM031609.1:6451528-6506528 GCA_018398815.1 Conus ventricosus | reverse complement strand
TTCCCCCTTACTTTGCAGTTGTTGCTGTTGTTGGTTTAATACTTTTTTTTTCTTTTCTGTAGCGCTGCTGTTTTGTTGTTCGCTTTCAGATATATTATTGAGAGGGAACAGAGCCGAGAGTAAAGGTGGGACTGGGTAGGCGAGGGTGGGGATGGGGCGTTGATAGATGTTATTGTTACAGGCCAGCCGAGCACACAAGATGCTGGCACGGCTGTCAGAGTCAAACGGACCACCGGTGTCCTTGACCCTGACGGTCAAGTTACCTTAACGTTTAACGTTCTCCTCCACCAAAGATGATGGGACAAACCATGGTGACCATCTTAAGGGGGGGGGGGGGGGGGGGGGGGCAGGGGATGCGGGTAGAGTGGGACCTACAGACCTCCAACACGTTCAGCAAGATCAGTAATGACGGCTGCTTTTGATGCAGAGCGTCAGCATCATCAGTGATGACGACATCTGTTGATGCAGAGCGTCATCAAGATCAGTGATGACGGCATCTGTTGATGGAGAGCGTCATCAAGATCCGTGATGACGACATCTGTTGATGGAGAGCGTCAGCAAACATCAGTGATGACGGCATCTGTTGATGGAGAGCGTCAACAACATCAGTGATGACGGCATCTGTTGATGGAGAGCGTCAACAAGATCAGTGACGATGGCATCTGTTGATATAGAGCGTCAGCAAAATTCCAAGTGCCAATGTCGATTGACAACTCGGTGCACACTACTTAAAGGTCTCCGATTTTTAGTTGTGCATGTGCAGCTGTCTTCTGTCGGGCAGTCTTGTTTTGTTTGAAGATGGTGACGAGTAGGGGTGTAAGTTCTAGTCTTCCACGAGTAGGGGTGAAAGTTCTAGTCTTCCGTAGGTGGGACACGAGGATAACCCGATATAAATGTAAGTCAGTCAGAATGAGTATGAGATCATGTGGGATCGATAGAATGTTCAGGTTGAACGTCTCGAAGCATAGCATGCACCCTGCGTGAGAAATGGAAAGAATGAAGGAAGTAAGGAAAATGAGTGATCAATATTGAACGATACTGACTGGATGCCACGGGAAACGACTGAATGAAGCGCCAGCTGGCAGCTCTTCAGTCTGCACTACCCAGGTAGGCAGCCCGTTGTGTAAGCGAGTGTTGATTGTAAAGCGCTTAGAGCTTGGCCTCTAGCTGAGAATAGGCGCTATATAAGTATTCATTATTATTATTATTCATGTTGAAAGTTTAGTAGCATTCAGGCTGAACGTCCTGCATTCATGTTGAACGTCTAGTAGCATTCAAGTCGAACGTCTAGTAGCATTCATGTTGAACGTCTAGTAGCATTCATGTTGAACGTCTAGTAGCATTCATGTTGAACGTCTAGTAGCATTCATGTTGAACGTCTAGTAGCATTCAAGTTGAACGTCTAGCAGCATTCATGTTGAACGTCTAGTAGCATTCATGTTGAACGTCTAGTAGCATTCATGTTGAACGTCTAGTAGCATTCATTTTGAACGTCTAGCAGCATCATGTTGAACGTCTAGTAGCATTCATTTTGAACGTCTAGCAGCATTCATGTTGAACGTCTAGTAGCATTCATGTTGAACGTCTAGTAACATTCATTTTGAACGTCTAGTAGCATTCATGTTGAACGTCTAGCAGCATTCATGTTGAACGTCTAGTAGCATTCATGTTGAACGTCTAGTAGCATTCATGTTGAACGTCTAGCAGCATTCATGTTGAACGTCTAGTAGCATTCATGTTGAACGTCTAGCAGCATTCATGTTGAACGTCTAGTAGCATTCATGTTGAACGTCTAGCAGCATTCATGTTGAACGTCTAGCAGCATTCATTGTTGAACGTCATAGTAGCATTCAAGATGAACGTCTAGTAGCATTCATTTTGAACGTCTAGTAGCATTCAAGTTGAACGTCTAGTAGCATTCAGCTTGAACGTCTAGCAGCATTCAGGTTGAATGTCTAGCATGCATTGAGGTTGAATGTCTAGCAGCATTCAGATTGAACGTCTAGCAGCATTCAGGTTGAACGTCTAGTAGCATTCAGATCGAACGTCTAGCAGTATTGAGGTTGAATGTCTAGCCGTATTGAGGTTGAATTAGCAGCACTGAGGTTGAACGTCTAGCAGCATTGAGGTTGAACGTCTAGCAGCATTCAGGTTGAACGTCTTGCAGGTTGAACGTCTAGCAGCATTCAGATTGAACGTCTAGCAGCATTCAGATTGAACGTTTAGCAGGTTGAACGTCTAGCAGCATTGAGGTTGAATGTCTAGCAGCGTTCAGATTGAACGTCTAGCAGGTTGATCGTCTAGCAACATTGAGGTTGAATGTCTAGCAGCGTTCAGATTGAACGTCTAAGCAGGTTGAACGTCTAGCGCATTGAGGTTTTAATGTCTAGCAGCATTCAGATTGAACGTCTAGCAGGTTGAACGTCTAGCAGCATTGAGGTTGAATGTCTAGCAGCGTTCAGATTGAACGTCTAGCAGGTTGAACGTCTAGCGCATTGAGATGAACGTCTAGCAGCATGAGGTTGAATGTCTAGCAGGTTTGAACGTCTAGCAGCATTCAGATTGAACGTCTAGCAACGTTCAGGTTGAACGTCTAGCAGCATTGAGGTTGAATGTCTAGCAGCATTCAGATTGAACGTCTAGCAGCTTTGAGGTTGAATGTCTAGCAGCATTGAGATTGAACGTCTAGCAGCATTGAGGTTGAACGTCTAGCAGCATTCAGATTGAACGTCTAGCAACGTTCAGGTTGAACGTCTAGCAACATCGAGGTTTATGTCAAGCAGTATTTAGGTTGAATGTCTAGCAGCATTCAGGTTGAAACGTCTAGCAACGTTCAGGTTGAACGTCTAGCAACATTTAGGTTGAATGTCTAGCAGCATTCAGGCTGAACGTCTAGCAGCATTCAGATTGAACGTCTAGCAGCATTTAGGTTAAATGTCTAGCAGCATTCAGATTGAACGTCTAGCAACGTTCAGGTTGAACGTCTAGCAACATCGAGTTGAATGTCAAGCAGCATTTAGGTTGAATGTCTAGCAGCATTCAGGTTGAACGTCTAGCAGCATTGAGATTGAACGTCTAGCAATGACTGAGGTTGAACGGTCTAGCAGCATTCAGGTTGAACGTCTCCACCCACTGACGGTGATGCGGCAGACACATTCCAGGAGAGGAGACGGAGGGGGCCTAACTTACACTATAATACACGGTACCGCCAGAACGAACAACTGATTAAGATGGGTGGGACCCCAGGTAATTTTAACTCGTAGCGTATGACTGCCACCTGGGTGCTCTACCCTGCTGAGCCAAACCGAGACACCACTTCCCCTCACTTTTCTCGTTCTGTCCTGAGCCGTGGGTTGGGGGTGGGGGTGGGGTGGGGGGGAGGCTCAGCAGATAGGTGTGCTGCGTCTGTTGGATCAGAACAGGCACCACTGAACACCACCGAAGTGACTCGGCAGCCGTGCAGTGTCTCCTCCGATGGGTTGCCTCATGCCAACTTGACATTGACTGCTCCCCTGTGGATTGCCGATGCAGGGACTGTGACGGGACAATGCTGAGAGTGGCCGTGGACGAAAAGCTAGAATGAGCGGCGTAGGGGGTGAGGGAGAGGGAGGGGGGGGGGGGGGTAGTGGCACAATCGATCAGACAGAAAAAAAAGTTCAATATACCGACCACCTCACATTGTTATTGTACTGGCTCTGTCCTGGCTCAATGGGCAGGCCCTATGTCTATCATTAGTATCAACTATGGAGTATTAAATAAACCTACCTCCTGTCACGTGTCATTGTATTGGAGGATTAAATACACCGACCTCCTGCCAGTGTCATTGTATTGGAGGATTAAATACACCTCGCTTCCTGTCACGTGTCATTGTATTGAAGGATTAAATACACCGACCTCCTGCCACGTGTCATTGTATTGGAGGATTAAATACACCTCGCTTCCTGTCACGTGTCATTGTATTGGAGGATTAAATACACCGACCTCCTGCCACGTGTCATTGTATTGGAGGATAAATACACTTTACTTCCTGTCACGTGTCATTGTATTGGAGGATTAAATACACTTTACTTCCTGTCACGTGTCATTGTATTGGAGGATTAAATACACCTCGCTTCCTGTCACGTGTCATTGTATTGGAGGATTAAATACACCTCGCTTCCTGTCACGTGTCATTGTATTGGAGGATTAGATACACTTTACTTCCTGTCACGTTCATTGTACTGGAGGATTAAATACACCTCGCTTCCTGTCACATGTCATTGTATTGGAGGATTAAATACACCTCGCTTCTGTCACGTGTCATTGTATTGGATGATTAAATATACACCGACCTCCTGCCACGGTTCATTGTCTTGGAGGATTAAATACACCTCGCTTCCTGTCACGTGTCATTGTATTGGAGGATTAAATACACTTTACTTCCTGTCACGTGTCATTGTACTGGAGGATTAAATACACTGTACTTCCTGTCACGTGTCATTGTATTGGAGGATTAAATACACCTTACTTCCTGTCACGTGTCATTGTATTGGAGGATTAGATACACTTTACTTCCTGTCACGTGTCATTGTATTGGAGGATTAATACACCTTACTTCCTGTCACGTGTCATTGAATTGGAGGATTAAATACACCTTACTTCCTGTCACGTGTCATTGTATTGGAGGATTAAATACACCTTACTTCCTGTCACGTGTCATTGATTGGAGGATCGAATACACCTTACTTCCTGTCACGTGTCATTGTACTGGAGTATTAAATGCACCTTACTTCCTGTCACGTGTCATTGTACTGGAGGATTAAATACACCTTACTTCCTGTCACGTGTCATTGTATTGGAGGATTAAATACACTTTACTTCCTGTCACGTGTCATTGTCTGGGCTCTGTCGTGACTCAGTGTGCAGGGCTCTGGGTCTGCCGACCCGCAGCGTCACCAACTTCGAGTCGGCCCATGACCAAAATAGGGACATCATCATCGGCTTCTACTTCGACGAGAGTGGGGATTACTTGGGAAGCCCTGACTCGATCTGGTAAGTGCCTCCCCTTTGCCCCCCTCCCCACCCCACCCCCGCGCCCCTTCCTCCCTCCCTCCCACCCACCCACTGTACTCCCATGATCAAACTCAAAGTCAGGGTGATCGTTTACAGTCATGATATCAGAAAGCGCAGGAGACCCAGTTTCATTGTTTCCCATGAAATTGAGTAAATGATGCAAATACGAACCGTGCCGAACTTTTTGTTTAACAATAAACAAGTAGGGTATGTCTTGTTCCCATAAGAAAACCTAACACAGAGTAACTTTTATTCAAGAGTGGCACAGCCTTTGAAACATGAATAAAGTCAGACAGATACAAAGATGAACAATCTAATAGTGGGGGAAAAACAAGCGCAGGCCAACACACAACCCCTCTGTCATCACAGTAATGACTTGGAAAAGATTTGAACTCAAGGCGGGGTGTGTGGTGTGGGGGTAGGGTTGAAGATGAAGAAAATGGGAAGATAACATTAAGAAAATATATTATAAATATGAAAACTCTTCACTGGCTGCATGAGGGAACCATTGTAATCGCTCTTGAAGGCAGATCTATTTGTATTGCCTGCTCCGAGGCCTTTCGTCCGCTGGGTCAGATTCATCAGGGAGACACGGTTGGTTGTGTCTGTGCTCCTGGCGTCAGAGACACACCACAGTCCATAATACTATGGTGTTCTCACCACCAAGGGTTCAAAAAGAATCCAGCAGCACCCCCAAAGCAGCCAGCAAAGGGTAGTAAACGAAACAAAACAAAAGTGTGAGGAGGAAAAAAGTTGCTGAAAAACTAAAGACATTATGCAAACAGAATAAAATGTAGGGGCAGTCTTTAAGCCTACGCCTGAGGATCCACCCAAGGATGCAAGGGAGATCAAAAGACAAACACAAGGACGGACAGAAACAAATACAAATAACCTTGTGTTTGTCTTTTGATCTCCCTTGCATCCTTGGGTGGATCCTCAGGCGTAGGTTTAAAGATTGCCCCCTACATCTTATACTGTTTGCATAATGTCTTTAGTTTTTCAGCAACCTTTTCCTCCTCACACTTTCGTTTTGTTTCATTTACTACCCTTCGCTGGCTGCTTTGAGGGTGCTGCTGGATTCTCTTTTGAACCCTTGGTGGTGAGAACACCATAGTATTATGGACTGTGGTGTGTCTCTGTTTGACGCCAGGAGCACAGACACAATCAGCTGTGTCTCCCTGTTGAATCTGACCCAGCGGACGAAAGGCCTTGGAGCAGGCAATGCAAATAGACCTGCCTTCAAGAGGGGTTATGATGGTTCCCTCATGCAGCCATTGAAGAGTTTTAATATTCATAATATATGTTCTTAATTTTATTTTCCCATTTTCTTCATCTTCAACCCCACCCCTCCTTAAGTTCAAATCTTTGCCAAGTCATTACTGTGATGACGGAGGGGGTGCTGGCCTGCACTTGTTTTTCCCACACTATTAGATTGTTCGTCTTTGTATCTGTCTGACTTTATTCAAGTTTAAAAGGCTGTGCCGGTCTTGAATAAAAGTTATTCTGTGTTAGTTTTTTTTTTATGGGAGCAAGACTTACCCTACTTTTTTTTAATTGTTTAATGTTTACTGTTCCCTGCCTCATTTCATTTTAAAACTTTTTGCGTGTTTGTTTTTAATATTGATCCAATCTTAATGACACAGGTTATAAATGATGCACTAGTTGTTTGTGTTCATTTTGTTTGTTTTTTACCACGGTCCTTTGGTCGAAGTACATGGCATCCACTGACATTGAAATTGGCGGAGAGAAGATATTTGTTTTGTTTTGTTTGAAATTTTAAAAGGAATTTTACATAATCCGCCGGTCAACATGGACAAACAAATTACGGGACAAAGCACTTCGCGTTTTGACCTCTTATGTCTTTTTCAGGCAAGATGAACAATATTCAAGGACAATGAAAACGAAGAACGAGCAATCACTTCGTCGTCTCCAATTCGTTTTCAGTGTCTTCAGTGCTGTTTATCTTGCCTGAAGAAGACCTAAGAGGTCGGGACGTGTTGTGTTTTATCTTGTAATTTGTTTGTCTGTATTGACCAGCGGAGTTACTTAGAATTACTCTAAAAATGTTTTCATCGTCCTGAATGTTGTTTATCTTGCCTGAAGAAGACCTAAGTGGTCGAAAAGCGTCGTGTTTTGTTTGTTACATATTTGTCCATATCATCCGGCAGAGTTTTTAAAAATCACTTTTACAATTCGTTTTAATATCTGCTTGCAGTCTTCTCTGTTTGAAACTACCTGTTTCTGTTGTTGTTTTGTAAAAATGTTGTTGTCTGTGATGTAAAAGAAGACAGGTTGGGGGATTTGGGGTGGGGGGGTGGGAGTGCAGTGAGGTTGTTTAGTGATGTTTCAAGAGAGATGAGGAGGTGGTGGGGTGGAGGGTCGAGGATGGGAGTGGGAGGAGGGAGGAATCAGGAAATGAGGGAGTGGGGTGGGGGGTGGGCGCTGAGAAAGGAGACTGCGCTTGAGTTCTGCCTGTAACCAGCTACACTTCAGCGATAGCTCAGTCCTCATCGGTAGACCTACCTCAAGACGGCTGTCTTTCTCTCCGCCGTCCGTCTGTTTGTTTGTCTCTCTGGCTGCCACCAACATTGGGCAAAACCTACCGGACCGATCAGAAGAAAACCTCGTAGAAAGATGAAGCATAACCTAGCAACGAATCCCACACCATTTTGATGTGGATCCGTATTCCGGATTAAAGTGCGGATCCCGGGATTCCAACCATCTTGACGGAGGTCTGGGTTTTCCCGAGTCCCTTATACAGTTTTAGGACTTGGTTGTTGTGTCTGTCTGTTTGTTTGTTTGTTTGTTTTTCTCCTCACAGGACGGCAAAGTCGTGTTTGTTTTCAAAATCACTGTGGGACAGAAGATAGAGCTGTTTCCCCACCAGTCGAGCGTCTATGAGTGGACCCTACAGTGTCGTGCAATGATTTTTTGTAAACTTTTTTTTTGCACGTTAACAAACAAATACGTGTCATCATTACGACACGGAAAGGCAAAGCAATTGCTGTAACAACTAAGGTACAATGCATTAAGAAACATTCGTATGAGTACAACAATCTGTGGCTTAAACATATGGAGTGGCAAAAATATAGGAAGTGGTAAAAATATTGGAAGTGGCAAAAATTTTGGAAGTGGCAAAAACAGGAAGTGGCAAAAACATAGGACGTGGTAAAAATTTTGGAAGTGGCAAAAATTTTGGAAGTGGCAAAAATATTGGAAGTGGCAAAAACATAGGAAGTGGTAAAAATATTGGAAGTGGCAAAAACATAGGAAGTGGTAAAAATATTAGAAGTGGTAAAAATATTGGAAGTGGCAAAAACACAGGAAGTGGCAAAAATAATGGAAGTGGCAAAAACATAGGAAGTGGTAAAAATATTGGAAGTGGCAAAAATATTGGAAGTGGCAAAAATATTGGAAGCATCTACGTTACTAGACAACGATATTTTTTATCTGTTACTTTCCAAAAGATTCTCATAGGGATGCCACCCACTTCTCACGGAATTCTGTGGATTGCATTTGTGTCGTGAATTGACTTGTTAACGAGCGAACTC
This sequence comes from Conus ventricosus, assembly GCA_018398815.1. Classification (NCBI taxonomy): domain Eukaryota; kingdom Metazoa; phylum Mollusca; class Gastropoda; order Neogastropoda; family Conidae; genus Conus; species Conus ventricosus. The sequence continues at coordinate 6,497,925 of CM031609.1, read as the reverse complement.
AACGGCCGCAGGAACTTCCACGTGTGGAACGAGGCGTGGATGGCCCGGCCTGATCTGCCGGACGGCTACGGAGGCTGGCAGGCCTTCGACTCCACGCCCCAGGAGGCGAGCGATGGTCAGTGAAGGGGTCTTGTATGCTGCCTTGGCTAGCACCGTGGCCTTCTTTTTCTCTCTGTCGGTCTGTCTGTCTGTGTCTGTGTGTATCTCTCTCTTTCTTCTTCTGTATCTGTCTCCCTCTATCTCCGTTTCTCTCTCTCTCTCCTCTCTCCTCCTACTCTTTCACTCACTCTCTCTCTCTTTCTCTCTCTCTCTCTCTCTCCTCAAATCATATGTGTGTGTGTGTGTGTGTGTGTGTGTGTGTGTGTGTGTGTGTGTGTGTTGTGTGTGTGCCTGCCTGTGTGTGTGTGTGTGCCTGCCTCTGTGTGTGTGTGTGTGTGTGTGTGTGTGTGTGTGTGTGTGTGGTTGTGTGTGAGCGCGCATGTTTGTGTGTGTGTGTGCGTGTGTGTGTGTGTGTGTGTGTGTGTGTGTGTGTGTGTGTGTGTGTGTGTGTGTGTGTGTGTGTTGACAGGAGTGATGTGCTGCGGCCCATGCCCGATTCGCGCCATCAAGGAAGGGGAAGTGAACCTCGGGTACGATGCTCCTTTCATCTTTGCTGAGGTGAACGCCGACAAGATCTACTGGCTCAAGCAAGCTGACGGCACTTTCAAAATGGTACACGTGGCCTCAGATGAGTAAGTGGGTCCGTCTCTCTGTGTATATAAAGACACACGTGGGCAAACATTAGTAAGTGTGTCCATTCTCTTTGTATATAAAGACACACGTGGTCTCGGATGAGTAAGTGGGTCCATCTATCTTTGTACCTAAAGACACACATGGGCAAACAGTGGGTCCGTCTCTCTGTGTATATAAAGACACACGTGCGCAAACATTAGTAAGTGTGTCCATCTCTCTTTGTATATAAAGACACACGTGGGCAAACATGAGTAAGTGGGTCCATCTCTCTTTGTATCTAAAGACACACGTGGGCAAACATGAGTAAGTGGGTCCATCTCTCTTTGTATATAAAGACACACGCGGGCAAACATGAGTAAGTGGGTCCATCTCTCTTTGTATATAAAGACACACGCGGGCAAACATGAGTAAGTGGGTCCATCTCTCTTTGTATCAAAAGACACACGTGGGCAAACATGAGAAAGTGGGTCCATCTCTCTTTGTGGACTAGAAGTCAAACTATTATTCAGATCCCTGGTTTTACAACGATCCTAAGTCTGTTTTTTCTTCCTGGAATACGGTCCGATTTGCCCCCCCCCCCCCCCCCCCCCCCTCCCTTTTTTTTTTTTAACTAACCCTTGCCGGGGAGAACCAGAAAGCTTGTAGCAATAGTTAGGCTCCTACACATAGTCATCAAGCACCGCTCACTGGTTTCGATTCGATATGATTCTTTCACTTCCGTGTGTGTGTGTGTGTGTGTGTGTGTGTGTGTGTGTGTGTGTGTGTGTGTGTGTGTGTGTGTTTAAAATCTGAGTGATTTGTAACAACGACACCAATCTCCATTACACGTGTAGTTTTGAACTGATGTTATTATATTTTGGATAGACAATGAACTGTTAGACTATCGACGGGAAAGAACTTGATCACGGATAAAACGACCCCCCCCCCCACTCCCCCCAGGACACGAGGTGGGCGAAATGCCGGGGAACAGAAAGACTCCGGAGCGAAAATGAACCGGCTGCTGCAAAATGAGCGAATCTCAAGGTCCTCCTGATCTTGGTCCGAGTCCACGGTTACAGTTTAAGCCCAAACGCTATATATTCTCTATTACACTCAAAGCTGCACCTGGCTTTTCTCAGAAGATCAGCCAGTACTAAAACATATTATCGCACAGTCCAGCCCTTGACCCAGCCACACCTGATTCTGAGGCAGATGTCATGTCCGTTTAGTTTTCTATGCAAGGACAATCCACATAACTCTTCATTTTCCTGTCGTTTGCTAGACTTTTCACTCCAAAATCCTGGTGCCCTACCAATAGCGTAGAAACACAATGAGTCCACAAGTCATGCTTCATTCTGCTGCTTTTGCTGACATTTGGCATTGAACTAATTTACGGTCCCCGAATTCCAAGATAAATTCTTTTTTTTTTTTTTCACATTAACATTTTTATTTCGCAGAGCCTGGGCAATTTTAATCTGTTCAAACTGTTATTACTACTTGACCTTTGCTGTAACCCCGAACTCTGACCTGTATTTGGTGAGCCACCAGAGCAACATTTCCTTTGCACAGAATTACGGTGTTGCCACGAGCGATAGAATTTTGATCGTTTTTTTTTCCTCAAGGGAGAGAACACATGTCCTGTACCTTGCAAATTACTGCCCTTAACGATCAAGATTACCTCTTACGACATGTTGACTTGGAAACGGTTAGGTATCGGTGTGAAATCGACTTGTACAAGATCTCTGTCCAAAAATTACACTAGTGTCTTTCAAAGGTGAGGTGAACTTGAATCTTACCCTACTGCCGATTAAGATTTGCCACACATCTAGAAGGCAATGGCTGCGTAGTCACAGGCAAGAGAAGATGATTTATTGACAGAAGGTAGCTCAAGACTTAAATAAAGAAGTCAGTAACCTTATGGAAGGAAGTTTCTGAATCATTCGTTAAGCTTCGTTCCGTCAGCAGATTGCCTTTGGGGACACAGCCGCCGCCTGTCCAGAATGTTAAGGCAACCAACCACATTCCCATTTCCCTGACAGAACTTTTATAGGGTTACTGCCCTTAGCTCGAACCGGGTCAAACGTCAGATCAGCTTCAGGGAAGATCTCGCCGCCGTCCTTTTCACGGAACGACCCTGGATCTCTCTCTCTCTCTCTCTCTCTCTCTCTGCGGCTGTCTGCCTCTCTCGCTATGTCTCTGTCTCTCTCTATCTGTCTGTCCGTCTCTCTCTGCCTCTGTCTGACTGTAACTGTGTGTACGTATGTGAGTGTGTGTGTGCGCGCGCGCGCGCGCGCGTAGGCCCACGTTCATTGTCTAGCACGTAGAAGACCTCACATGGTTGAAACGTGTGTCGCCTAGGTCTTCTCATGCGTTCGTCTAAAGGGAAGTAAGCCAGGCTAAGGCACATAGTTACCTTCTCATTGTTGTCCTTCATGATTGTCCACGACTGTTGCTTCAGCATTGGCAAACTGATCAGTACACTGGCCGTGGGGGGAAGCGAGCGAGAAGACCTGACCCAATGGTATAAGTACCCTGAAGGTAAAAACACCCTTTTGCTTCTGTGGTTGTTTGCCTGTCTGTGTGTACACTATCAGATTTGGGTGTTGGGGTGGAATGGGGTGGGGGGGGGGGATGGATGGTGTGTGTGTGTGTGTGTGTGTGTGTGTGTGTGTGTGTGTGTGTGTGCGTGCGTGTGTGTGTGTGCGCGCGCTCGCTTGTGTGTTCTTTATTCACATTATTACGTTGTTGTTTTTTCTTTCGTCCGTCTCTGTACTAGTAAGCTGTACATATTCCATAGTAAAAGATGAGAACCGAATGACATATGGAAGTTCCAGGTCAAGGCCATTGGATGACCGGAAGTACATAGAGACATGTTAAGGTTCCAGGTCAAGGCCATTGGATGACCGGAAGTGCATAGAGATAGAGGTTCACACATGGGCAAGTAACTGTTGCCACAAGCTATATGAATCAACTTTAAAAAAGGTGTGTGACAATAATGGCCACTATCTGATGTACTTCCTCTAAAATCGAGAATCTGTCCCTGTCGTCGTCAGGTTGGAGTGCTGTCCCTTTCTAACGTCAGTCATCATGGTCCACTAGTCTGCTAATACCACTGATTGGAGGAGTGTATGTGTGTGTGTGCGTGTGTGCGCGCTCGAGCTGTTTGTGTGTGTGTGTGTGTGTGTGTGTGTGTGTGTGTGTGTGTGTGTGTGTGTGTGTGTGTGTGTGTGCAGGGGCGGGTTTGGGGAAGGTTACAGATGTTCCTGACTACCACCACTGCCCCTTTTCTCCCTTCCCCCAACCCCTATCCCCTCCCTCCCCCCTTCTCCATCGCTCAGAAAAAAGGATGTGCAAAGCCGTAGATTGTAGACACTGGTTGTTTCTCCCGAAGAGGCATATAATACAACTTATAAATGATGTTCTTGTGTAGAATTCCCTGCATCTCCCGTCCCCCCACCCCCTTCCCTCCTGAATTCCACTCCCCGGCGTTATCTGTCCCCAACTTTCGCCCCCCTCTCTTAGCTTGCTTCACTCTGAACCCCTTCACACCCCCCCCCCCCCCTACCCCGCAACGTTTACAAAATCTGTGTTGTAGTTCCGTTTCACCCCCTCCCCCGACCCCCAATTTCACATTTTCGCCATTTTTTTTTACTTGGGGCCCCAACACCCCAAACTCAGAGCGGAACCCCCTCTCCACCACTGGTGTGTGTGTGTGTGTGTGTGTGTGTGTGTGGTGTGTGTGTGTGTGTGTGTGTGTGTGTGTGTGTGTGTAAAGGGGAGGAAATGGGAAAAGGAGGGGAAGAAGGATTTTGATTTCAGAAAAAAAAAAGGAAATGGATGCCTATCTAAATACAAACTCCCACCCGAATCATACTCTGAAATCAACAAAATTCCAACAAACAATCACACACTTATTTATTCATTCATCCATCAACAATTTCATTTTCATATACACAACGGATCAAATATTTTCACTCACTCTACTATGCTACACTCAGTCGCACCATACCTTCACACAAAGTTACTCCGATGGCCCAAACTCGGACCGTGGACAAAATCAGAATCACCAGTCTCTTCTGAACTTGAAATCGTTTCCTTCTTTTTCTAGTATTCAGGTCCTCATCTTAAATTAGTTGCTTCAGGAACTCCCCACAGTCCCATTCTTGTCGCTTCAACGTAGCATCCCGTAAAATAAAAAAATAAAAAAATTCGACCCCACCTCTACACGACGCACACAGACACAGTGAGCTGGGCAGATACGACTCCGCTCTCCAGCCCTCAAATCTGGTCGGCAGCACCTCGATGGTTCCAGCCAATGCACACCCCCAAAGATATATCCCCAGACGACCAATTTACAGGTTACAAGAGCCTCACGGTCACGTCGGCCATTTCTCCAAACGGCTCCACAGACGTGGGAGACAAACCGGACGATCACTCCACTAGGATCACCACCTCTTCAGGCAGCTGTAGAAATCCACAGGAACAAGGACACACAGAACACCGTCCCTAAGACGAACAATTTACAGGTTACAATAGCCTCACGGCAACGTCAGCCATTTCTCCAAACGGCTCCACAGACGTGGGAGGCAAACCGGACAAACATTCCACTAGGATCACCACCTCTTCAGCGATTCCTACGCCAATATGGCCGAAGACAGCAGCTCCTAGTTGACTTCTCTGATGTTTTTTTAAGCATTCTCTGGTCAACATGAAATCTACAAGTAAGCGAAAGCTAGCTCCAGGTAAGCCATGTTCCAGAAATACTCGGCAGACTAAGAATATGCCTGGTGCCGAACTCACCAAAAGAAGCAACTTTTCATTGTGATCAGCGAGAAGAGCCTGCCCTGCCAACACCAGCAACGGCAGAAAATTTTGAAGAATGTTGCTCTGCACTAGGCTTTACCCCTAAGGTAGGTCTGGGTACCGTTCCCTTGGTGATGAAAATGATTCAGGGACTATCGGAAAAAATAGTCTCACTAGAAAAAGCTGTGCGGGACCAAAACGGCATTATTGAAAGTCTAGTCAAGGCAAGCGTTTCCACAGCAACCAAAGAAATTCTTACTTACTTGATACTTGATCGTTAAGACGCTTGAGGCCTGGGTAGGCCTGTTCGTCTTTCCAGTAGATGATCCAGAATACTTAATTTAGCATGCGTGGCTAGTGGTAGCAATCTGGATCATAGATTGTAGGCAGGTTTGTCCAGTGGGCGTCCAACCTGCACTTGAAAGCTGACATGGTAGGTGCAGTGACAGCACTGTCCGGCAAGCTGTTCCAGGTGTTGATGACTCGCTCTGAGAAGTAGGAACTACGTACATTGAGCCTGCAGTGTGATTTATTCAACTTAAGACTGTTTCCTCTTCTCTCTCTGCTTACTGCAAGTGTGAACTGTGGCTGATCTGTCTTGTAGACACCATGAACGTATTTATATGTGTCAATCATGTCACCACGTTTTCTTCGGTGCTCAAGACTGGGAAGCTTCAGAGTGGCGAGTCGTTCTGGATACGGCTTCTCTTTCAAAGAACCTATTAGCTTAGTAGCACGGCGTTGCACATCCTCAATGTCTTTGCAGAGGGTCTTTGAGTGTGGATTCCATACAGTGTGCCCATATTCCACCAGTGGCCGGACCAGCGACTTGAAACTGATTCTGACTTTACCTTGCAAACGGTCACGCCAACATATTATGCTGACATACTGAAAATAAGATTAAACAGCAGCAAAGAGCAAAATAAATGCACAAAGAGCAAAAAGGTGGCACAAAAGAGGCCAGGCCTAACACAAAAAGAAGAAGAGAAAAAAGTGACGTCATCAATGAACACGAGGACAAAGAAGTAGACGTCAAACTCAGATCCAAGGTTAAAATTACGTCCGGAAAATTCGACGACACTCCCCGTGTTCTTTTATTGGGAGATTCCATCATGTCCAAAGTTGACAGGAGACACTTGGGACTGTCATATGGCCTGCGTGTTTCGAAAAGAAAAAACTTTTACTCTGGACAAATGCAACCCTGTGTATGAGCTACATGGCCAGAATATCGAAAATGTCAACACCACTAAATATCTTGGTGTCAACATCCAGGACAATATGCAGTGGGAATCTCACATTGACTCCATCACGAAGAAAGCCAGCAAGACCCTAGGCTTTGTCCGGCGAAACCTCAAGATCGGCAACAAGAAAACAAAGGAAACTGCATATAAAGCCCTTGTTCGCCCGCTTCTTGAGTACGCAGCCACCGTCTGGGATCCCTACACTGCAAACGAGATTGAGGCCCTTGAGAAGATCCAACGAAGAGCAGCAAGATGGGTGTCAAATCGCCACCGCCAAACATCATGCGTCGACTCCATCCTTGATTCTCTAAATTGGCCTTCCCTACAACAGCGTCGTAAGAAAGCCCGCTTGGAGATGTTTTATAAATTCCATCACGGACTCATCTTCATCAACTCCATGTACCTGCCCAAACCATCTGACAGCAGGCTGAGCTCGAGGATCAACAATGACCAGAGCTACGACATTCCAACATGCACGACGCGGTACAGGCAGATGACATTCTTTCCAAGGACCATACCAGAATGGAACAAGTTGCCTCAGGAGGTTGTGACAGCTGAGTCACTGGACTGCTTCAAGTCCAGGCTGGCCTCCCATCTTTAGAACCTGAAACAACCACCCCTCACCCCCTCCCCTTTCCCACCACCCCAAATCCTCCCCCCCCCCCCCCTTGCCCTCCTCCTGACCACTGTTCCCTAAAATCTCCCCCCCCCTTTTTTTTTTTCTCCTCACAACAGCGCAATCTTCGCAATCTCCCCAAATACTACAAAACCATCAGCAAAATGATGTTGGTCGTACAAAGGAAGAAGAAGAAGAAGAAGATTCAAGAGGTGGAGGATCCAGATCCTGATTGTGTGTATTGCACGTTGGGCTGAATGATCTGAAAGGGAAAGATCCCACTATGTGTAGCACAGAAATAAGAAAATGTGTACGGGACGTAAAGAATAAATTCCCAAAGTCCAGGGTGGTGATAAGTCAGGTTGCCCCTGTGAGGAACAAAACGTTAGACTTCAAGAGGGAACTGTTCAACGCCATCACGAAGTCGAAACTGGCTGGTGAGAAAGATATCAGCTACGTTGTTTACAACCATCTTCAACCCTCGAACAAATCAATTCTGGCCCCTGACGGTATCCACCCCACTGCAAAAGGGGCCAGCGTCATTGCAAGGACTCTGGGTCGTCATCCCAATGCATTGTTTTGGGGAAAACCAAAGAGGAGACGAGGTCACCCCCATCATCACCATGCTGGCTTCTACCTTCCACACTTCATACCTCCATGGCTGTTCTAGACTGCAACGACTTCAGCGATGACCTTCTTCCTGCAGGGCATCTGAGAGCACAACTACTTGGGCTCCTTCAACTTCAGTGGGCCTTATTTTTGTGTCCGTCACGGTGTTACCTGTTCAGTTTGCTTTCTTTCAAAAGTCATAACAAATTGCTTTGAAAAGCATTGATTTTTAAATAGTGTTGAATGAACGTAGCTAACAATTCTTTGAACATTTTACAATGGAACAGCAAATCAATAGTGAAAAACTTACTTCAATTAGAAAATCACATCTATTCTAATAACTATTGCATTCTGGACTTACAATCCTTAAATGTTGAACCTTTTAAGTTACCTAAATTTCGTGGTTTTTATTATCCACCTTTATATGACTGCAGTGTGTCAACTAAACGGGTTCAAACTGCAATTTATGTCAGATCAGACTTGAATTACAGTCCTCTAAAATTTTTATTCAATCATTCAACTAATGTCATTGAAAACTTTTTTGTTACTTCCATATCGTTAAAGGTGAACAAAGATTTCAGTATAAACATACTTTCTGTTTACTGTCCTAATGGGACAAATGCTGACAACACCGACTGGATAAAACATCTTCCTAATATAAATAAGAAATGGATAATTTTGGGTGATTTCAATGCGCATTCTCCATTCTGGGAACCTGATTGCTCTGTTATATCTTGCAATCGATTTGTTGAAAATATTGTTGATTCTAATTTAGTATTAATGAATGACGGCAGCATAACAAGAGTGCCTGATATATCAACGCATAGACCAACCTCCATCGATCTGACATTAATTTCTTCGGATTTGGCCATCCATGCTACTTGGACAACAGAAGATGATTCATTAGGCAGTGATCATGTCCCTATTGTTGTGAAAATAAATGAGCAAATAGTTGATGAAGAAGCAGAAGTTGAAGATAAAATACCAAAGTTGTTATATAATAATGCGGATTGGAGTTTATATGAGTCAACCCTTATATCTTCAGATCGCAGCATTATTGAACACGAAGATATTGAAGTGTTTTATAACAACTTTAGAAAAGCTGTTATATCTGCAGCTGAGAAATCAATGCCAAAGTGCAAATCTTCTATAGATAAAAAATATCGAGGAAATAGTTGGTGGAATGAAGAATGCACAGAAGCCGTTTCTAATAAAAAGAAAACATACAAAACATGGTTCAAAGATAGAACTGATGAAAACTTTATTGAAATGAAACGTGCAAAAAGCCACAGTAACAGGGTTGTCGCAAAAGCAAAACGTCTCTATTTCAATAATTTTTGTCATTCAGAAATATGTTCATCTAAGGACATGCACAGAGTATGGAAAAAGGTAAAGGAATTAAAAAACAAGTATTATCTACCTTCATACCCTATTAAATTAGAAAAAATACTATTCCAACATCATCAGAGAAAGCTGAAGCATTTGTACAAGCTTTTTCAAAAAATAACTCATCAACTAGACTACATACAGATACTAAAAGTTACAGAGAACTAGAGGAGAAAAGGGATACTTATTGTGATCCCACACCGGATCCAAACCATTACTTAAATGCATCTATAACATTTGAAGAATTTAAAGAAGCACTAATGTCATTCTCCTCGAATAAGAGAGCTGTTGGATTAGATGGAATTTCATATCAATTGTTATGCCACTTACCTTTGTGCTGGAAGCAATTACTTTACTCGTTTTACCAAAAATGTTGGTTAAATGGAACTCTTCCTACTTTCTGGAAGAGGATAGTGGTAATACCAGTTCCAAAACAAGGTAAACCTAGGTCTGCAATTGATAGTTATCGACCAATAGCATTAACATCTCAAGTCGGAAAAATATTAGAAAAGATAGTTGAAAAACGCATTTTACATTAATGCGAAAAGAATAACATAATTCCCAACAATCAAGCAGGTTTCAGAAAAGGCAGAAGTACAGTCGATCACCTTGTAAAACTTGCAAGTCATGTTAGAAAACAATTTGCTCATAGAAAAAGTACTCTTGCTACTTTCTTTGTTTAGAAAAGCATATGATAGTGTGTGGCATTCCCATTTACTTTATAAGTTGAAAAAATTTGGGATTAATGGCGCAATGTATCCGTTCATAAAATCTTTCTTATCTGAGAGATCAGTTTGTACTGGGGTTGGTAAATGTTACTCTTCATTTAAAGATATTGACATTGGCATCCCTCAGGGCTCCATTATTGCACCTATTCTATTTACATTTCTCATTCACGATCTTCCTAAAATACTATCTAAAAGTATGCATGTAGTGCAATATGCCGATGATATTGCAATGTGGATGAATACAAACATTAAAAAACACAAATAAGAGAACCATATTATATATACAAAAACTATATCAAATTGAAATTGACAAACTGAATAGATATATGAACGAAAATGGACTAGAACTATCAGGAGAAAAGACACAATTAATGTTATTCAACAATGGTAAAAATCCAAACGTTTTGCCTCAACTTGTGCTAGAAAATGAAACTCTTCAATATTCCAATAATGTTAAATTTTTAGGTGTTCATTTCACTCCTAAATTAAACTGGGGATTCCATATTGAATATCTTATAAACAATGCCAGACAAAGGCTATCTTTACTAAAAATAATCGGTGCATAATCGTGGGGTCAAGGTACCCAAACTCTTGTACATCTTTCTGTTAGTCTGGTTCGTTCAAAATTGACTTACGGACAGGAATATATTTTTCAGATTCTCAAACATTACTTAAGCGGTTACAAAGTATAGACAGTAAAGCTATTAAAGTAACCCTTGGTGTTCCAGTGCATTCTAATACTTTTAAAACATATAAAGAAGCTAATCTCTTGTAACTTGACGATCAACGCAAACTAGCAACAGCCAGATATGTAACAGACGTCTTTCTGTATCAAATTCAGTAACAAATGAAATATTTCTTGATTCCAAATCGGATTTTCCTAAAAGGGTACAGAATATTTCTTACCTGCAGCCCATTCGAAATTATACTGATGATTTATTTAGAAAATGTGACATCGATATTGCATCCATTTCAAAACCTCCAACTATGCCCACAGTTCCTCAATGGGAGCATATTTCTCCAAATTTTTATATAGATTATACTACTCTAAAAAAAAAAAGAAGACAATATTAATTTGATATCAGTAGAAGCAAAAGAACATCTTGAAAACACATATCCACATCATCTTAAAACCTACACGGATGGTTCAGTTTTAGAATCTTATACAGGAGCTGGATTTGTAATTCCCGATTTAAAAGCAAAGAAATCATTTTGTTTAGGAAAGAATTTTTCAGTTTTCACTGCTGAACTGTATGCAATCCTTATGGCCTTATCTTGGATATCTGATCTTGATGTGGCAATTTACAGCATTCTAATCTGTGTTGACTCTAAATCTGTTCTTTATAGCTTACGAAATTGGGATGCAAATGTAAGGAAAGACTTAATTTTTTATATGAAATTTATGATACATTCCGTTATGGCGAAAGGAACTTTTGTAGAGTTTTGCTGGATCCCATCTCATTGTGGTATCTATGGAAATGAAATAGCTGATAAATTAGCAAAAGAGGGTGCTCTTAGAAAAAATCCAGGTAGTAGATTAAAATTGGATAAACATCAAATCATTTCTCTATTAGAAAATTGTATGAACTATGAAAAACTTCCTGCAAAAACGAAAGTGTTATTATGTCAAAGATCAATGTCCAGTATAATTTATAAAATGCGTTTAAACTCGTGGAAAACCAAATTTTCTAAGGATGTAATTTCGCGCTTGTGGTCTTCCATTATCTATTCAACATATTCTTTTTGAATGTCCAATTCTAACATCTTTATATAATACTCAAAAGATAGATATGGCTTCCTTAGGGGTTTACAAGAAATACTTTACAGCCCCCAAATGATTGATATAGCAAAGACTCTATCGAGTTCTGTTATTATTCATTTGTTGTAATTGATTTATCAGTTTAAAATTATTGTTTGGTCGTAAATAGGCAAAATTTCATGCATTTGTGTCCGCGCGCGCGCACACACACACACACACACACACACACACACACACACACACACACACACACACTCGCTCACACACACACACACACACACACACACACACACACACACACACACACACACACACACACACACACACACACACACACACGGGCGCGCGCATGCACGCACGCACACACGCACACGCACACACGCGCACACACACTTATATAAGCACTTACACGCATCGTTGTGAAGAGACTCTAAATTAAATCAATCAAATAAAAACCACCTCTTCAGGCAGCTGTAGAAATCCACAGGAACAAGGATACACAGAACACCGTCCCTCAGATGCCTAACATCTAGAAGTTGGGGACCCCAGCTCAGAGAGCCAGCTCATATAACAGCAGATCAACAAGCCTAGCTTGCAACTCTCGCCATACCGCCGTTACTATCCTGTAGTTAAGTGACGTGTTATCTTAATAATTACGTCGCTATGAAGATGCGTAATTCTAGTACTACACTCAACATACCCAGAGATAATCATGAACACGAGGCAGCCACAAAATAAACACGGGACAGTATTTATACAATAAGCTCTTTATCTTTGGGTTACCAATAATTGATAACCACATTTATTCTGCCGTGACAATGTGTGTGTGTGTGCGTGTGCGTGTGTGTGTGTGTGTGCGCGCGCGAGAGAGCGTGCATATGTGTGTGTGTGTGTGTGTGTGTGTGTGTGCGCGCATGTGCATTTGTGCATGTGTGTTTCTGTGTGTGTGTGCGCGCGCGCGCGCGCGCGCGCGCGTGTGTGTGTGTGTGTGTGTGTGTGTGTGTGTGTGTGTGTGTGTGTGTGTGTGTGTGTGTGTGACAGGCACTCCAGAGGAGCGGACGGCGGTAATTAAAGCTATCAGGAAGGTCAACAGAGCCGTTGTGGAGGACCCAAAGTCCAAGGTCATTTTCTTTCTTTCTCTTTTATTCTTTTGTTTTTAACTACATTCTTTGTAAACTGATGACTAATCAATATGTGCGTATAACTTGGCATTCTCACGTGTACGTGGGCACGCGTGCCGGACGTGCTTGTGTGGAGTAGAGTGCCTCTGTTATGTGCACGTGACTGTTGCATCCCTAAACCCACGGGTTTTTTGTGCAGCTATGAACGCCTAGGGCTTCTAAAGACATCCAGCATATCGTTGTTCTTGCCATCATTAGTGTCCTCTGTGATTCTGTTGCTGCTGCTGTTGTTGTTATGATGATAATGACATCATCATCATCTTGTCAACGGTCATACCCATCAGCTTGCTTATATCATCAATATGTGATTGCTGCATCATCATCACCATAGTCATCCGTCATAACGATACTCATCGCTGCGTAAATCGCTTCATCACCCCCATCATAGTTATACGTCATAACGATACTCATCGCTGCGTAAATCGCTTCATCATCCCCATCATAGTCATCCGTCATAACCATACTCATCGCTGCGTAAATCGCTTCATCATCCCCATCATAGTCATACGTCATAACGATACTCATCGCTGCGTAAATCGCTTCATCATCCCCATCATAGTCATACGTCATAACGATACTCATCGCTGCGTAAATCGCTTCATCATCATCCCCATCATAGTCATCCGTCATAACCATACTCATCGCTGCGTAAATCGCTTCATCATCCCCATCATAGTCATACGTCATAACGATACTCATCGCTACGTAAATCGCTTCATCATCATCATCCGTGATCCCACCATCACCGTGCTTTTTCATGACTACGTAAGCCACCAGCTGAATGCCTAAATCCACCTCGAACAATTCCTGTTCCAGGACGTGAAATTCCAGCTGACCTTCGATGCCAAGAACACCTTCGTCGGCGACGAGTTCAAGCTGGACTTGCACATGAAGAACCTGAGCACCAAGTCCTCGCGTACCGTGGACGGCATCTTCAGCGTGAGCACCATGTACTACACAGGCGTGGTCTCCACCGAGGTGAAGTCCTTGACCCTCCGAGACCAGGAGCTCAAGCCAGAGCAGGGTGAGTGGTAGTAGTCTTTGTGTCTTCTCTGGCGTGTGGCCATATGGCGGTCTGGAAGTGATGGAATCCCTGGGGGGCTGTGATGCTAGGACGATGACGGTGTGTGTGTGCGGTGGGGGGGGGGGGGGATGTGAGCCGTGCCAGAGTTATCCCTACGAGTGTTCACGGGAGTTGGGAAGGAAGAAAAGCAAGATCAAAATGGTCCTCTAATTTCTGTGATGGTCGTCTAATTTCTGTAGTGTAATGGAATTATATACAGCCACATTCGTCAAGGGCCAGTTTTTCACAGTATCCAATAACAATCCTTTATTGCACAGCCCTATAGTCAAACAAGGCATTAGATGTAGCAAGTCTGAACAGGTCCCAAGAATTCCGATCTTGGGACCCTGAATTCAGTAGCCTTCACTGTGACTAACAATAAAGCTGAAAGACATAACGATAGCGGAGCTTGTTCTGTCCTATTTCCAGCCGGGTGTGGCAATGTCTGTATGCATGGAATGGCAGGCCGCATTGTCCTCTAGGGTACCACTATACCTGGTCAGCTACTGGCCTGGAAACTGGCCTGCACATCTCCCGAGTGCTGCGCGAACCATGTCCTCTATACGCCATCATTCCCATGTCTTCTATACCCTATCATTCCCATGTCCTCTATACCCCATCATTCCCATGTCCTCTATACCCCATCATTCCCATGTCCTCTATACCCTGTCATTCCCATGTCCTCTATACCCTATCATTCCCATGTCCTCTATACCCCGTCATTCCCATGTCCTCTATACGCCATCATTCTCATGTCCTCTATACCCCATCATTCCCATGTCTTCTATACCCCATCATTCCCATGTCCTCTATACCCCATCATTCCCATGTCCTCTATACCCCATCATTCCCATGTCCTCTATACCCCATCATTCCCATGTCCTCTATACCCCATCATTCCCATGTCCTCTATACCCCATCATTCCCATGTCCTCTATATACCATGTCCTCTATACCCCATCATTCCCATGTCCTCTATACCCCATCATTCCCATGTCCTCTATACCCCATCATTCCCATGTCCTCTATACGCCATCATTCCCATGTCCTCTATATACCATCATTCCCATGTCCTCTATATACCATGTCCTCTATACCCCATCATTCCCATGTCCTCTATGCCCCATCATTCCCATGTCCTCTATACGCCATCATTCCCATGTCCTCTATACCCCATCATTCCATGTCCTCTATACCATATCATTCTCATGTCTTCTATGCACTGTCATGATTGAATGAGGCCACGAAGAACTTTTTCTGATATTATGTAATCCGTAAAAAGCTGGTGACTCTAGGGTTCAGATGATGACAAGCCTTGTAGGTGGATGGGGATGGGGTAGGAATGGGGGTAATGGAATCCACTGGTGCGATTGAAAAAGTAAACGTTTCATTGTTGTCTTGTTGGTGTCTTTCTCCGTGTCCAGCTGTTCACTTCGCTTTACACGAAGCCTTCAGTCTTATGGAATCTCATACTGCCTTGCACGTTGGCCAAACTCCGGACAAAATGTTTTCCTCTGAGTGTCACACTGTGTTATTCTTTTTTCTTCTTTGCCTTAGAGAGACGTCTGAGCCTGAACGTGTCCCCGGACATCTACCTGGACAAGCTGGAGGACTGCTGCATGTTGTCTCTGTACGTCATGGTCAAGGTGAAGGAGACCGTGCAAATCTTCACCAAGAAGGACAACGCACGCCTGCGCAAACCCCACCTCAACATCAAGGTGACTGCATTCTGTGGGCAAGATGTCCAGAGTAGTGAGTTTAGTAGAAAGGTGGGGCTACTGGTGGTCACTTCATGTGATGAACAGAAGAAGTAATAAACGGCCTGTGAACTGTCATGCAGCTGTTTATCAGGCATATTCCATGGGTGGGGGCTCAGGTACACCTAAACATGACTTGGGAGCTAGACGGGAGGTTATGGTATGGAGACAGACAAAAAGCTGTATGGATATAGCCACTGGCATTGTTGGTGTTGTTGTTGTTGATGATGATGGTGGTCTTGGAAGTGGTGGGAGTGTCGTACTTTAAGGAATGTATGCTGATGTAAGAATAAAGTTTCGATTTTTTTTCCAGTGCTGTTGATAGGCCGGTTAAAATTGGTATGATAATCGTTTGCCCGTCAAACGGAAGAAAAAGTGCATTTCTGTGTCCATTGTGAACAATGGCCATCGAAGACGTGAAGTCAAACCGAAAGGGGAGCAAGGAGGAGCCGAGGGGCCGACTGTAGCTAGACCTACCCATTATAAGCGACCATCTTCATTACACACCTCAGTTTGAAGAGAATGCATGTTTCCATCTGCCCTCTTGCCATTGAAGTAGGTCGGTCGGGGTCTCCCACGTGTCTTATTCAGACCCAGGCGTCATTAGCACCAACCCATGTCAAATTCACTTCATCTAACAGGATCCTGGAGCGCCCTGGTACAAGTTAGAATACGGGAGCTTTGGCCGTACTTTACGCCCATGCCTTCCTGTGCAAGCCCTTTCTGCAGGGCACAGTGACATGACAGTGCAAATCCTGGGCCAGCGATGTGTGGGGCGGGTTGAGAGGCACGTAACGTTGCTGACTGTGGTGTAGGGCCGAGTGCAGGGACGTGTGACGATCCTTCAAAGACGAGGCCTACTTTACCACACTACGATCTATGGTCATGAGATGAGAAAAGAGGAGGCCTACTTTACCACATTACGATCTATGGTCATGAGATGAGAAAAGAGGAGGCCTACTTTACCACATTACGATCTATGTTCATGAGATGAGAAAAGAGGAGGCCTACTTTATCACATTACGCTTTATGTTCATGAGATGAGAAAAGAGGAGGCCTACTTTATCACATTAATCTATTTTCATGAAATACGAGGAGGCCTAGTAAGCAGAGAATAAGCTGTTGGGGTAAATGACCCAACAGCAACACAAAGCTGTGCTTTCAAGCTGACGGTGTTGGATGTTGCAGGGGCCAGACACCGCCATGAAGGACAAGGAGTTCAAAGTGGAGGTGTCCTTCACCAACCCACTGGCCAGAACACTGACGGACTGCTACCTGGAGGTCGAGGGACCCGGAGTGACCACGGCCAAGACCTATCCCCAGGGGTAAGGGCTGGACAGTCTCCATGGAGCCTTTAGTGCACACGCACTGTAGCTGTCCAAGTGTGAACTAGCATATCTAATGATGTGGCTTGTAGCATCGCGGTGCTGAACGCTGGAAGTAGGATGTCCTAAGATTTCACTGTGTTCATTGTTCATTTTGGATCATTCCCAGATATGGACAGGTGCCTTCTATTCTAGAAATCCTATTTGAGAGTTCATTCCAGAATATTTTAAGATTTGCACCGACATTTTTTTTTTTTTTGGATTTATCAAATTTTTAGAGTAGTAGCAGAGATGACGTTTTATCATAAGATATGATAATATGGTACTTTACACCCATGATGAGCAGATGCGAAAAGAGAGTGCGTCAAACTAAAAATAACACGTAAAACCGGAAGGAAAAAAAATTGAGGGGAAAAGGGGAAGGTGGGACTTGTCTTGTTTGTTTTGTTTTGGGTTTCACCGGAGAGACGAAAAGGTTACAACATGACTCCAGCTCTCATGAAGTCATCCTGTCTTGTAACGTATTCTGCCTGCTAGCATCTTTGCTTGGAGATGGGAAGGACGGGATATGGTGATGTTGATTGGGGAAGTGTGAACTTTTGCGAGACCTTACAGACAGTCAGTGACAAGATGACAACCACAAACGTGAGTGGGGGAGAAAAGGGGATGTGGGCACGGTGATATGATTCTGATTTCTTCCTCTAAATGAAGAGAATTCTGCAATATTCATCCACGGATAAATGGCCGTTTCTTTGAGTTAAAATCGATATCTTGTGTTAAGTGTAGGATGCAGAATACATGATTGGATCTGAACGACGTGCGTGGGGGTTGATACAGGTTACAGGCTGTGGCAGGATAAAATCAGTCTGTACATGCTGAAGTCCTTTCCCCACCAATGAATCAGAACTTGGGAACGGTATCAAAGCTAAAAAGATGGTTTGACCTCTTGGTTTGAATGTTCGACGTTTATTCCATGATTACAGAGAGGTGCCACCAAAGGCAACCTTCACCACCACCATCAAGCTGAAGCCGTGGAAGCTGGGCAAGAGGGAGGTCGTGGCCGTCTTCAACTCTCACCAGCTGGAAGACATCAACGGGTCCTTCTGGGTGACCATCAAGGAGTAGGTCACCTGACAGGATGTGGTTCGTCCACAGCTGGTGTCAGGTAGCCCAAGCCCCAGAGTCTTACCAGGCTGCCTGCCGATGGGACATATATTCCAAGACTTGGCTTGATGGTGCTCAGATCAAAATGGCTTGCTTTTCTAAGAATTCTGTCAAGCTATTTTGGTGATATATACTCATTTCTGTCCTCCAGAGTAACTTATTGGATGATGTTCGGTGCATAAAAGATTTGAACAAAAGTGTATGAACTTTCCTAAAAAATCTCTATTACGTTTTGTTTGCATGGCTGTCGCTTTCCTGTGATGATACTGATTTTGAATCCAAACCACCTCAGACTGGATCGACAATTATAACGTTGATGACGACAGGTTTTTCTCTTTCTATTCTGGGCAACCCCCACTTGGTTATGGACAGTTATAACGTTGGTGATGATAATATATGGTTTTTTTTTCATTTTTTAAAAATTCTGGACAACCCGCTCCTGGTTATGGATAGAGACAACGTTAGTGACGATCAATTTTCCATTCTGGACAACCCTTACTTGGTTGCAAAACCTGGTTAACAGAAATGGAATGCTTGGTTGGGCATGTAACAGTGGCCCCTTCGTTTTTCTTAATGCCATTTTTAGTGCCACTAGTTTTGTTCCCAAAACGGAATCAACAAGATGATACTTTCCCTTTTGTTTAACACTGAAATAGCTTCGAAGAAAAAAATGAGTCAGCTGTTAGATTTTTAAAAGTATCTACGTTCTTTAAACGTGCTTTAAAAGTTGGATATGTTCTAAGCAGACAATAAGTAAATGATAGTAAGTCTTGATAAGATTTTTTGAAAATAATTTGATTGTTGTGAATCCCTTCCAGAAGCCAGTTTTGTTGTCTTCAAAATCACACATCCCCAGTTTGCTTCAGTATTTTCTCTCGTTTATGCAAATTTTAGAGAAGTGTTCCGCGTGTTTTAAACTCACGAGTTATACTGAAATTCTGGCATTGTAACATACTATGTAGTATTTAATTCAAGGTACCTTTTCTGCAGTATTACTATGCAATTGTAAGCATGTCTATGTCCGTGTGTGTGTGTTGTTGTGCGCGCGCAGCCTAATATTTCAGCAGACGTGCATCTAACCGGGCATCAGATTCTCTCTCTCTCTCTCTCTCTCTCTCCCTCTCTCTCTCTCTCTCTCTCTCTCTCTCTCTCTCTCTCTCTCTCTCTCTCTCTCTCTTTTCAAACAGATGTGAAATATTTCGAGACCGCAGTTGTTGAGATTAATAGCATAATGTTATTTCTGAGCACAGGTATTTTGAATATTGATTCTGGGCCCCATGGCGACTGCACTGTGTATTATACCACGTATCCAGCCGAGTACGGGTCAGTGGTTCCGTTCTCCCATCAGCGGAACCTCCCCAAACCACATCATTCTGGGGAAAAATTCTGCTTGTGCATGAAAGGACGTTCTGTTAAAAGATTTGTATGGCTGTGTGCAATTTGGCGTGTTTCATTCAGTAGATTTAGTAATAGTTATCCCAGTAGCAAGTTACAAGTAGTATAATAGAGAACCGTTTTGCCTTGGAGAATCAAGAACCTTCAAAGTGTACGTGTGCGCGCGTGTGTGTAGAGTGTCCTTGTCTTTGCTCTTTAGAACCTTGTGTTTTTTGTTTAATAATCATCAGGCTGAGATTAAAGTTAAAGTCTAGTGTTGAATCGTCAGAGATTTACCGACTTTGGGGCATGACATGATGAAAGGCGGGGCCTACTCCTCTTCTTCCGCTGCCTGTAACCTTCCCTGACCTGAATCAAGCAGCCGCTTATTGCTGATGGGGAGTGCGAGTAGTTCCCGCTGATGATGGTCAGTTCAGCAGGCAAAGCTCGACGCACTGGACTAGTTAAGAGACTACGTTGCTGTTTTCCTTGTTGCTTGTTTCTTTGACACTTTTTGTTGTTGCTTGTTTCTTTGACACTTTTTGTTGTTGCTTGTTTCTTTAACACTTTCTTGTTGCTTGTTTCTTTAACACTTTCTTGTTGTTTCTTTAACACTTTCTTGTTGTTTCTTTGACACTTTTTCTTGTTGCTTGTTTCTTTGACACTTTTTGTTGTTGCTTATTTCTTTGACACTTTTTGTTGTTGCTGCTTCTTGAACTCTACTAAGATGTTTTGTTGCTGATTTTCTTGTTGCTGCTTCTTTACCACTTTCTTGTTGCTGTTTCTTTACCACTTTCATGTTGCTGCTTCTTTACCACTTTCTTGTTGCTGCTTTTTAACCTTTTCAATGCAGTTTCACGCATCACACTGTGTATACTTCAAAGCATGAAGAAGAAAAACCAATAAAAAGTCGCCCAAGACCAAATGTTTGTGTGAGAGTGTTAACTGGTGCGGATGTTCATTATTTGGTGGAACATTTTAGAAGCGATGTCAATATCAAAGAAATTAACACTCCATTCAAAATGTGACCTGGTGTGCAAAGAAAAGGCCTGCTTTACTATTCCCCACTCCGGAGTGACCCTCGGCCATGTTAATAATGAAAACAACAATGATACTGGACATTGTGTAACGCGCGTTCTAGACACTTACTTCCGCTCACATAGAATCATTCACTAAGCTCATACTTCACATGCAGTGGTATTCACATAATGCACTGTCCAAATCACATACTCGTACATATTCTACATGCAGTCATGCGAGATTTGAACATGCCATTTATATGGAGGCGATGTTTATAAACGTGTCTAGGGTTTACTAAGAGAATCTGAGTGTTTTGGGGAGAGAGACGTGGTTTGTTCTACGAAGCTGGGACTTTAAGCACCGTTTCACCTTTAGTCTATGTTTTTAATGTGGACTATCGCAGGAAACGAGTATCGGAGGAAGAGCGGAACTGAAGAGGTGTGCAGGTGTAAAATGAGTAATTCAAGAGTGATTTGGGCACAGAAGCAGAGATTACAACAAAGGAGAGGATGGAAACCTTGTAGTTAGAAAGGTGTGTCAATATGAAGCAGGAACATGTCAGATGCATACATTGTTCGATGGGAAACCAGAGATGGCTTAAAGTGAACTGGTGGAGAGTTTGAAGTCAATCCTGTCGGAGAAAGACAGCCAGTGCAGAGAATTCAGAAGTGGAATTACGTGTTCGAATTCGGAGGACGTGAAGAGCAGTTGGGCACAGATGTTTTGAATTCTTTGAAGTCTGTTGATAAGGCACCCGGGAAGGCTGGCACAAAGAGACCAGAAAAGACAGGCGCAGATAAAATCTCGATAGCATCAGTTAAGAAATAGTGACGAATCACCTTGTGAAGTTCAGTTAAAGAAAAAAAAATCAGAAACAATAAAGACCTTGGAATGTGTGAAGGTTAGCAGGTGGTCAGGTGGTATTCTGCGTATGCTGGATCAGAACAGGCAGCACTGAACAGCGCCGAGGTGATTCGGCACCAACGCAGTGTCTCCTCTGGTGAGGTGCCTCCTGACGACCCGATATTGGCAGCTCCCCATAAACTGCCGATGATGGGACTGTGACAGGATGATTTGGGTATGGCTGTGTGGGGTGGGAACGGAATGAATGTTATGCGAGTAACGCCACTGAAGAGACACAAAAGATGAGGCAACAAAAATTACCACCACCAAGATCGGTGTACCAGCCGATATGTCGTTTCCTCGTCAGGGGACGTATGAAATTGTTTGGTTTTCGTTTCCCAGCAGCACAGAGATCATTAATATTGTGAACACCTCTGAGAAGTATTGATGATTCTGAAAAACAAATCTGCCCCCTTAAGGTATGACATAGGTACTCTTTCTTTCTATTCTGAAATTGTAAAGGTTTGGTATTGAACGTGGATTTGGTTGAATTGGATCTATCTTCAAATCGGTATAGAAAAACATAATTTGCAAACACGGTAGAAATTGTATATGTTCTTTCACATGTGACAAAAACATTTTCTTAAACGTCACTTCAACACTTCCAAAGAATGAAATTGATGCCTGCATATTACAGTTTGCAGGCATTACTACAGAAAAAAATATTGATACAGTATCATACCTGACATTCCCCAAACTGCTGAGGATCAATTTTAATATTCCACTTAAACGAAACCAACAGAAGTTCACCAACAAATGTTTACATCTACATAATTGCTCTGACTTAGATGAGATCTACTCCGAACGTGGTCAAACGACTATTTTCTATTTGTTTGTGTTTTTTTTTTCTTTTTTTACCTGTGAGAATGTATCAAACACCACTTCTCCCCTGCCTTCGCCCCATCCCCTGCCGCCATTTGAAATTAAAACAATTGTATGTTTGGACATCTTTCCTGAATGACATGAAAAGATGGATGAAAGCGCAGCCTGCCCTCCCCTTTCAACCCCTAAAGCATCAAGAGTCAGAGCTGTGTGTCTGCAGGAAATCTGTACCAGATGAAACAAATCAAAAAGGGGTTGTTACTTTTTTGCATAATCTCCCACCTCCCCTCTTCTTTCTGATTTATGTTGATCATGATAATACTAACAATGTCAGGTTTCGATGTCACAGCAACAGGGTTCTTCCTCTTGCGCCGTTTGTCCTCAAGAATGTTCGCTCGTTCGTAGGGGAGATTAAGGTCCTATTGGCCGGAGGCCCTTAAGGACAAGGTACACTCGCAGACTTGTGTCTGCATGTTCTGTGGCAACCGTTGTCTCTGGCAGTAGTGGGCGAGTTTCGTGTGGGAGCCGTCGAATGTCACTCTCTGAGCTCTGGTTCCTTTTGAACTGTAGTTCAGAGTCGGCTGTTGGTCGGCAACGATGGGAATCGGTGTATCTGGCCTCTTTCTCCCAAACAAAAGGCTGTCTTCAGGACCACCAGGTGGCCTTCTTTGTGCTAGGGTGGCGATGGTTCTGTGCCGCGTGAGGCCGCCTCCAAGAGGGAGCAGGACGAAAGTCGCTGGAGCGCTGCAAGAGTCCCTAAAATTCGCTGAGCCACGCAGACTATGGCCGAGAGGGCAGTTTTTCAGCTCAGTTCCATAGGGAGTGCCCCCTTGCCTGCCTGGCTCAGAACACGGTATCCTGGTCACAGTAAATGTAGTCGGACAGCGCTCCATCGCCGATCGGCCCACAACTCCACGAGCCGTAAGAGGCTCCAGTGTCATGTGTGAGCCTAGAGTCATTTGAACAGGTTGCCATCGACATAATATCTGATGTTGACTCCACCTTCTCGCCTTGGCTTAAGGCTGTGTCAGGCCAGTTGACATCGGCTAGAACACCGAGGCCACATCAAAATGTTGTTATGCTGTGTCAGGCCAATTGACATCGGCTAGAACACCAAGGCTACAGCAAAATGTTGTTATGCTGTGTCAGGCCAATTGACATCGGGTAGAACACCAAGGCTACAGCAAAATGTTGTTATGCTCTGCATAGTTATGCGGGGATTGTCTTCAGTTGTGACAAACTCCTAGCATAACATTATCAGTCTCCAAAATCCCTCGAAGTCGGAGTGTGGCTGCCCATGTGGCAGGGTAATCAAAAACGGTCACACACGTCATGTTCGCATCCCTAGCTGAAGCATTTGTACCATAGTGTTCAAGTGCTTCGGCGGTTCGGATGATCCCTGGAGTCTTTTAGCCAGGGTACGACAACAACAATAACAACGACGACTCCACCTTCATCATCAAGGTCCTCAGTGGCTTGTTTGAGCATCATGCTAAAGTATATCGCAAAAAGAGTTCAATGTAAAACATGCAAAACGAAGGAATTAGAGCCAATCTCTCCTGTCAAACATGAACAACGAAGCAATTAAAACAATCTCTCCTGTCAAACATGAACAACGAAGCAATTAAAACAATCTCTCCTGTCAAACATGAACAACGAAACAGTTAAAACCATCTCTCCTGTCAAACATGAACAACGAAGCAATTAAAGCAATCTCTCCTGTCAAACATGAACAACGAAGCAATTAAAACCAATCTCTCCTGTCAAACATGAACAACGAAGCAATTGAAACCAACCTCTCCTGCCCCACACCCTTTTCATGTCCCCCAGTCCCTCCCTCCCCCTTCCCGCCCGCCTCCCTCCTTTCCCCATCACATTTCTCTGATTTATGAAGGTGTGTACTCGTTCATGCCACTAAAAACATTTTTCTTCTCTCTCCTCTCCCGTTATTGTGTGTGTGTGTGTAAGATAAGATAAGATAATGTTGCTTATAGCCCAGCCGACATGTGTGTGTGTGTGTGTGTGTGTGTGTGTGTGTGTGTGTGTGTGTGTGTGTGTGTGTGTGTGCGTGCGTGCGTGCGTTCTAAAACTTCAAATAGCAACGGAGGCCCCTCCTCATTGTCGGCGCTTTCTTGGGTAGCAGACCTGCCTGCAAAGCAACGAAGCTGTTACATTTTTTCGGTGATTACATTTCTACTCTATAGTCAGTGAAGACTTCATGGTGTAGATCTGCTCTCCAGAGAGAGAGAGAGAGAGGGGGGGGGGTAGGGGGAATTAGAGGAGAGAATAACATCTTTAAGGTAAAAACTACATCGGTTGAAGAGAGAGAGAGGGGGGGGGGGTGCTACGTTATGACGCCCTAAACACCTATTATTTTACTTTAAATTGCAAGTTTGCAAATCAAGATCAGGGGCAATCTACGTGATCCAGTGTGAGATTGTGACCAGACATACGTCGGAGAAACAGAAAGGAAATTGAAACTCCGCATCAAAGAACACAAGAGAGAATCATCACCAGTCGGAGAACACTTGAACACCAGCGGACATGAGTTCTCCCAGGACAACGTCAGCCTGGACCAGGAACCTAAATGGTTCCAAAGAGGAGTAAAGGAGGAGGCCATCTACATCGCGGCCACGTCTCCTTCCCTCAATCGAGACCGGGGGCGACACAACCTACCAGCAGCCTACACTTCCCTTATTCGGTCTCGTGACTCGAGTTCATCTCGAGATCGCGGGCACCGAACACAACTCACTCAGCGAGACATTCGGCGCTGACGAAGGCCTCTGGATGGAGGCCGAAAGCTTCGCTTCGGCAAAACTTCCTGTGTGAAAAGGTAAATGCTGCCAGTTCCTTTCTTTGCGTGAAGCGCACACTTCCACGCAACCTCGAGACCTCCATTCATTCACTGACCTCATTCTAAACACTAGCGCTCAGACCTACCACCACTCAAAACTGGCAGAAAGAAAAGAGAGAGAGAGAGAGAGAGAGAGAGAGAGAGGAGAGAGAGAGAGAGAGAGATCAAACCCCCGTTGTGCACAGGTTAGATGTCACTATACACTGAGGATCTCGTGTCCTACCTGAGAAAGTTATCCAGCGGGGCACACACACACACACACACACATACACACACACACACACACACGCACACATCCTCCAGGCCACACAGATTGCCAAACAGGATACAACCACGCATAGCAGGTCATGTTGTACTCATCATACCTCATCTGCGAGCTTTCCAAAGAAGTTCCCTCCTCTTACCGACACCTACCCACTCGCCGCACCCCCCTACTACCCGCCATCCTCTTCTCCTTCCCCTCCCCCCCCCCCCTCTCCCCCGCCTTCCCCCACCGTGCTATGAAAACCAATCGACAGCCGTTTCTGCAAGACTCGGCAAGTGTTTTGTAATCTATCTCTTTCCCCGCACACGCTACGACGTCACCACCCCCACCCACCCCACCCCACCCCACCCACCCTCATCCCCAGAACACTACTCCGTAACCCTTCCACCATGACCACACTTTTTTTTGTTTTTGGTTCCTTTGCTTTCTCCACATCACCATTTGAAAAACAAAATCTCGCTTCAGGGACCGACACAATAGATAGCCTAAAGCTGGAAAAACCTGCCCGGGCACTCTCTCTCTCTCTCTCTCTCTCTCTTGTACAAACAGATGTGATCCCTTTGTTATCTCTTTAGAACCTTGTACCGAGCTGAAAGAAATGGGGTACAGTTACCAATTCTCCCCCCCCCCCCCGCCCACCCACCCACCGCCGCCCTACAATCCCGCTTTCCCACCCCCGAAACCCTCCTACTACCCGTCCCGCTTGGCTTTGGAGAGAACGGTGCACGCAACTTCAGACGGGAATTTTTTTTTTCTTGTTTTTTTTTTTTTCATTTTCTTTTTCTCTCCACTCCTGACACTGGAAAACCTGTGACAGAAACGTTCGCCAATTGTTTTCAGCAGGCTGTGTCTCTTCGTGTCAACTAACACAAAGCGATGAAGTTACTTTCAAAGTGAGGCGGCTGCAGGCGGAAACTGGAACAAAATGTAAGTGTAATTCTTAGTGAGTCGGCCCCAAACAAGAACAAACAAGTCACAAGACAAAAACCACAATGCGTTTCGACCTCTTAGGTCTTCTTCAGGGAAGAGAAACAGCGTTCAGGACAATGAAAACGAAGAGCGAGCAATGACTTACATTCTCTTGTCCAGAACCTTGTTTAGTTTGCCTGAAAAAGACCGAAGAGGTCAGTCTGAAAGAAAAGAAAGGGGGAAACAAGAAGAGGAGGAGAGGAGGGGGAGGAGGAAGAGGAGGATGAGGAAGAGGAGAAGAAGAAGAATAACAACAAAGATTAATTTCACAAATGGACCTTTCCCTTCGCTACCAACACGCCTACCCCCCTGTGACACAATAAACACACTGTCACACACAGCACACTGACACGCTCAGTTGGATTTGCTGACGGTGTTGTTTAGTTTACCGCGGCTTGGCGACACGCTTAACTTGAAGTACCACTATGCTGTATGGAGGTACAACAGTTCTATGGGCTTTTATTTACACTGTGGGCCGGAAAGGGGAAGGAGGAAGGAAGGGGGGTGGGGGGGGTGGGGGGGGGGGGGGGAGAGAAGAAAGCAGCGACAAACAAACTCTCTCAGCTAAACATACACGGAAAAAGCGGCAGTCGATCTTGTTTTCGAATCTGATGTTAGCACGCAACGTGGGATATACTTCGGCAATGAAAGTTCATCTCAGCGTATGCGGCTTTGTGTGTGCCATGTGCGAAACTTAACAGCGTTGGTCGTTTAAGTCGTCTTCCCTGTGCCGTTGACAACTTTATAATGAATGTAATTTCAATGAAGTATATAACCCTTTCTTGACCATGCATAGTTCTGCATAATGAATGCCTAATCCGTCCTGCACTCACAGACACAAGAGAGAGAAGAGAGAGAGAGAGAGAAGAGGGGAGAGAGAGAGAGAGAGAGAGAGAGAGAGAGAGAGAGAGAGAAAGAAGAGAGAGAGAGAAATCAAAAGCTTTCGAGGCAATTTGAAAAAGAGTGTATAACGCAGTGTAGGTGTGCGTGCTCGTGACACACACACACACACACACACACACAGACACACACGCGCGCGCGCATACACACTCACACACACACTCTCTCTCTCTCTCTCTCTCTCTCTCTCTCTCTCTACGGTAAGTTGATTCAAGTTGCAAAAGAGGTCATTAAACACACACACACATACACACACACACACCACACACACACACACACACAACACACACACACACATTCGTGTCTTTAATTAAGCACGGTTTTCATTTTCTTGTGTGGTTTTGTTGTTGTTGTTTTTGTTGTTCGTGCAGACCTGATCTTCAGGCGTGGTCAACGGCTGCAGTCCGGCACGCAGAGCAATGAAGTGAGCGCACCACGCAGACAGACCTTGACCCTGCTAATGTCGCCGTGCAGGTCACCGGATACCGCAGCACTGGCCTGAAATGAAGAGTGTCAGTGTGTATTCATGGAGACACCACCACCACAACCACCACAGGGAGTTAGTTCTTCCATTCCTCAAGGGAGACTATCACCCGTTTCCCAACGTCAGCCTCTTTCCGGTACAGTTCGCTTAACCCCTTCACCGCTTTCAGACTGAGACTTTCTCGTCTTTTAACCCCGGCATGGGCTGTTGTGGCACTAACCGACTGGCCCAGCTGACAGTCACTGACCCAGCCGACCGGGCGTGCGTGTGGTGTGTGTGTGTGTGTGTGTGTGTGTGTGCGTGCGCGTGTGTGTGTGTGTGCGCGCGCGTGCATACGCGCATGCATGTGTGTGTATGTGTGTGTGCGTGCGTGCGTACGTACGTATGTGTGTGTACGTGCGTGTGCATGCATATGTGTGTGTATGTATGTATGTATGTGTGTGCGCGTCCGCGTGGGGCACGCGTGTATGTGTGTGTGTGTGTGTGTGTGTGTGTGTGTGTGTGTGTGTGTGTGTGTGTGTGTGTGTGTGTGTGTGTGTGAGTGCGAGCGTGTGCGAGTTGGAAACTTTTAAACCCTTTTGTTTGTTTTGACAGATCTTTTCCTTTTTCTGTTTATTTATTGATATCTATCAGGTGATGCGCTGGCGATATGCCGTGAAAGAAACACACTTTCTCTTGAGCTGTGGTCAAGCATCTTTGACTGTATCATCTTTGACTGTATTATATATATTATATATATATATATATATATATATATATATATATATATATATATATATATAATGAATACTTATATAGCGCCTATTCTCGGTTAGAGACCAAGCTCTAAGCGCTTTACAATCAACACTCGTTTACACAACGGGCTGCCTACCTGGGTAGTGCCGACTGAAGAGCTGCAGCCGGCGCTTCATTCAGTCGTTTCCGTGTCATCCAGTCAGTATCGTTCAATATCGATCACTCATTTTCCTTACTTCCTTCATTCTTTCCATTTCTCACGCAGGGTACATGCTATGTGTAACGTGTCATCCATACCAACGGCCAAACTGGCCTACTCTTCCGAAAGTTGGTGATGGGATTTTACGTGTGTGCAAGATGTTATGCGTGCGTTCACACACGGAACCTCGGTTTATAGTCTCATTCGAAGGACTGTATGGGAAAAGGAGTCGGAACCAATGTTAACTCCGAGGGAAAAATCCCCCTGTACCGAAACGCCCCGGCGGAGGTTCGAACCCGCAACCCCAGGATCACCAAGATTACGAGTCGGGCGCTCTACCAACTGAGCTATATGTGTGTATATCTGTGGTGTGTGTGTGTGTGTGTGTGTGTGTGTGTGTGTGTGTGTGTGTGTGTGTGTGTAAAATGATCATTTCAAATCAATTTTGTTTTTACAGCAATTTATTTTCATTTTTTAATAATTATTTATTTACTATTCTCCTTTTCCCTTCCAGAACTTTATAGTTACACCCCTGTTTCTAGTCAGACCAACAGAACATGACTTCCGCCATACCTCCCCGTCTAGCCTAAAAGAGTTAAGTCATTCATTCTGCGCTTATCGTTTGGTTTTTATTTGACTTATTTGTTTATCTTTCCTGAAAAACAGCGATAGGTCGAAACACGTCGTTTCTGTTCTGTGATGTGTTTGCGCCAGTCGACTGACGATCTAGTAAACCCAGTTTGTATTGCCATTTTTTTCCCTGATCAACACGGCATGTCTTTGTATCACTGGGGCCCATCTGATAGTGGTATATGTTATTGGCTGAAGTGCACATCGATTATTTAACGAACAAGTACGGTAACTCTTGCTCTCCCATGATGAAATAAACACACACCCATAACTCCAAACGAGTGCTGCTTACGACATCGAATCAGTTTCAGTTTCATCAAGGAGCGTCACTGTGTGCAGACTAGTCAATATCCGCGACACCACATCCGGAAAGATTGGAGACCACACTGCACATGATTTAAGGGTGATGGATAAATGAATTAATAACTAAGATAAGAGAATTTAAGAAGAGGATCTCGTGGCTGACTTAGCAGATGTCTGACCTACACATTAGCCCAACGCGCTGGTCAGACCTTGAGTACCTACCTAACATTGGTGTTGCCATTTTTATCATTGTATGTGTGTGTAGTGAATGTACATATTGTATGTGTGTGGATGTGTGGGCACGGATCGAATCGTCTAGCAGACATGACAACACAGATCGTACTTAAACTATGCGCCCTGTAACCTTGACCCACTGCCTACTTGTAAATGACGTCATAAAACGAATCGGTTGTTGACGATGTGACAGTCCTGATTGTAATGTATTGAAATGAATCAGTGTGATGTAAGGGGAACAACTGTTATTGTAGTTTGACGCATGTTCTACTTATGGAGTGTAACCGACCATCATGGCAGCATGCATCGAAGGCTATCGTGATTAAAACTATGGGACTTCCAACGAAGTATTCCCGTCTGTCTGCTCGTGTGAATCCATACGAATCGATTAACAAGTCATATCCCTATCATTAGCAAGCAACTTGACACTGATATGTCCTCTGCCCTCCCCCCGCCCCCCCCCCCTCCCCGCCCCCACTCCTCCCGCCCTTGCAGTCGCCTGGCTTTCAAACTACACGAATCAGACCGAGTACCGGTAAGCGGATTTGATGCTAACCCTCACCCTGAAACGATTTATGACAAAAAAGGAAATGTATCAGAGTCGCTAGCGTGATTTACTCCCGACAGAATAACTGCCACAGAGCTCGAAGACGACCACAGGACAACAGTCAGTCGCTGCCGTCCCCGTCTCACCTCATTCCGACACCCTTTCTTTGTCTTTTCAGACAACCATCCTCTCCCTCTCCATCTATTTTCTCCCACGCTTTCTCCTGTCCCATCTCCCCTCCCACCCCCCACCACCACCCCCGCACGCATAACCTCCTGAACGAATACAAGAACAACAGCCAATAACTCCAAAAATGTCAACAATATTAAGGTTTGTTTGTTTTTTTGTCTTTTGTTTTGTTTTTGTTTCGTACTGGTTTTTGCTGTCCCATCTTCTGTGCCACCTCAGTGGCAGTGCACCCACTTCGTTCCTTCCGAAACCCCGTCCACAGCTACAGCCCAGTCAGTCCCGCCTCAGCCCCGGCACCGGCAATCCACAGAGAGCAGTGAAGTCAAGTCAAGAGGCAGGACACACTGCCGAGTCACTTCGGTGGAGTTCAGTGGTGCCTACACCACCTACTAAGCCCCCTACTAACGACAATAATTGGTTAGTCGCTGAGCCGGCGTGAGTGAGCTCTCCCGCGGAACGCGCCACCACGTCCGTCTAACGACAGACCCCATGAACTCGCCAATACCGGTGGCCCTGACGGAATCAAACCAAAGGCACAGACGTGGAGAGGACATCAAAACTGTGGTCACCATGAAAGCAGGGCATTAAGGGCCACAGGATTTGAGACTTTTTTTTATGCTTGATCGATGAGAATGAGGATGATGAAGATGATGCTACGATTTCTATTTCGGTTTGAGATTTCATGACAGGGCTGTACTCCACGCTTACTGTCATAATATATCCCGGCATCAACCAGGCCCGAGAGATCCAGACACCTGCAGTGTTGGTCAGAAAATTTGAGCAGTTCTCAGAGACGCATCTATTAAATGGATAAAACTGGACTGTGTGGTCCCAGTCTTCCCAGTTGAACCCTTAGCAAACTCAACTCTAGATAGGAGCCGGTCGGGGCAGAAACATCCCACATGGCTCAGATGGGAATCGAACCCACGATCTCCCAACCGGGAGTCCGCGACTCTAACAACTTTGCCACTGCGGCTGGTAACAATAGTGATAAGGTTGAACGGAAGACACTTTCCGGATACAGAACAGCACGAGATTAACAAGCACCTTCCTCCCTCCCCTCACTCCCCTCCCTACTTTACTCCGACCCGTCCCCACCCCCACTCTCTTCTCCTTTCCGCTCCTTTCTCTTGTTGTCAATATCAATGAAAAAACTTTTCCCGTCCATTTCCGGTAGTCAGCTGCACAGAGAAGAGTGTACATCCGGTCTCTATTGTCGATTGTAATGGATGACTCTGCTACATGACAATGGTTCCATTCTAAAGACGTACACCCATACGGTTTAGAGCGATGAGCCGTTTCTTTGCGGGCAAATCATAAATAACGAAACCCCCGCAAAATGCCCAAAGTTGGAGCCGTGGCACTGTCCCACTGGTGCATGCAGTAAGATACCTGTCGGATCGACCGGCTGGGGTTTTCGTGCCCGTTTCTCTCCGTCTTAAGTGGTGCGCCGCACTGCTTCAATGGCAATGTAGTGTAGTAAATCGATCCGGAACAATGTGTCATCATGCCAAGAATCTGAAGCAAGCTGTCCAGTTCTTGTCTGTTATCTATTCATTGTCAAGCAAGGC
Organism: Conus ventricosus; assembly: GCA_018398815.1. Taxonomy (NCBI): domain Eukaryota; kingdom Metazoa; phylum Mollusca; class Gastropoda; order Neogastropoda; family Conidae; genus Conus; species Conus ventricosus. The sequence goes on along the minus strand of CM031609.1, from coordinate 6,465,583 downwards.
ATCGTCACTTGTATATTCATCTACTTAATAGTTGCGTCACTGAGAGTTGCTCAAATTTCCAGACAGACACTGCATGTGTCTGTATCTCTCGGCCTGGTTGACGCTGGTATATATTACGAAAGTAAGCCTTGAATACAGCCCTGTCATGAAGTCTCAGACCGGATATGGAAATCCGTGGCATCATCATTCTCATTTCATGGATCAGCATGAAAAATGTCCTGAGTTTGCGCCACCAGAAGCTCCAACGACGACATTCTACACGGAAGGAGGCCATGAAAATCGTGATCTGGAACAGCTGTGACATGACAAACATGGAATCGGGTTTAGGGATGGAGTGGGTGACTGGGAGCGCACAGCAGACCTCCCAGAGAATGGGACAATCATTCAGAGGGCACCGGGAAAAGTGATGTCAGACCGGGTATTTGTCTTCTACTCGGTGTCAACAGACGATGATTCTGAGTGAACTCACAGAGCCTCATGTGACAGCAGGGTGGAGCAGTCTCACATCTACAAGACTGGGAAGCATGCCAGTCTAGACAGTTCTACGAAATCCGCCTTCCAGGGATCGGTGAGCTGCGCTCGATGCGTTAGGACGTGTCGACCGGAGCTCGTGCGCTCAGCTTTGACCTGAATGTTCACAGCTGAATTTTCAACTTAGTCGTTCTCTTGCCACCGAGTTCTTTTGTTTCGTTTTTTTTTTAGATTTGTTTGCTCTGTTTCCCCATCCTCCTTTGTTTTACTCTGGTTTTGTTTTGTTTGGGTTCTCGTGTTTTCTTTCTGAACACTTAGTTAAGATGTCGGAAAGAGTACTGCCGTTTTTGTGCGAAATAAGGACACCCCCGATGCAATCAATCAGCACCCTTCAGTGCTCAGTGTGTGTCTAGCTGCGGAAAGGACAAGCGGACAATGCTCCATTTGCGGGGCTCAAGAAATTCATGGTTTATGGAGAATTTATCCCACAACAGCGGAAGCACGTAACTTACTACATGTGCAAGGTATGTGTTTGAGAGGCGTGACTCTAAGTGTGTGTGACACTGACCCTCCCCCGTCATCGTTCACTTCGGAGCCAATCAGCTCGACCCCCATGGCGCCGCCAACAGTCAGCGAAGCCCCGAAGTCAAAGAGTGGGCAGGGCAGGGAGAGAGGGAGGAGAGCGGAGCGTCAGAGCACTACTGGTCGGCTTCAGCAGTGTCAGCGATCATCGCTCTCGTTCGGACAGTAGCAAACGACGTCGCTCAGTGGACAGAGACAGAGAGCACTACCACAGATCCGCTAGACCAGCGAAGCATTCCAGGACGGCAGAGGGCTTCTCTGATGGCGACCATGAGCTCAGCGATCAGGATGACGTCGCCAGCACATGAGAATGATTTTATCTACACTCTGTCTCCCTCATGTTTGACCATTGTTCGGCTTTAGGACTGCCCTGAAGGCTATATTCAGTATTATGTCATTGAATGTTAATGGACTAAGAAGTAAAAGAAAAACGCTGTTTAGAAAATTTAAAGAAAATAATTACGATGTCATTTGTTTGCAAGAAACATACGTTACTGAAGCAGTAATAGGTTCATGGAGGAAGGAATGGGGCGGGGATCTGGTGTATGCCGAAGGATCAGCTAGATGTAAAGGTCAGTTGATCTTCTTCTTCTTCCTAAAATACTGGTTTCACTCAAAAACGAGTAGGTCACCAGCGCGCAATTGTTTCGTAAACAATTCCCATACGAATAGGAAGTTGAATACTCGAGCGAACGTTGTATTATAGTAAAGGTGATGTGTACTGGGGATGAAATTTATATTTGTAATGTCTATGCTCCAAACGGAACACGCGAAGTTGAAAATTTTTTTAACACCACTGTTAATACTTTGAATAATCTTGATTGTGAAAAACTAGTAGTGTGTCATGACCTCAATACAGTAATGGATAATGAATTAGATATCATCTCTGGTGAAAAGCACCCCGAGAGTGTTGTTAAAAGCTTTCAGAATTTAGCAGAATCCTGTGATCTATATGATGCCTGGCAACTGTTCAACATCGACGAAAAAGAATTTACCTGGTCTCGTGTGGTGAAAGGCGTCTTTATTGCAAGACGTTTAGACTGCATATTACTGAATAAGAATGTTATTGGTGCTGTGCTTGAATGTAACATTAGTCCCTTTCCCCAATCTGGCCATAGGGGTGTCTATGTAACTTTGAAGAGTTGCAATGCAGAGCGTGGACCAAGCTACTGGAAAGTTAATAATGCACTATTAAAAGAAAAGCAATACATTGATAAGATCAATAGAGTAATTGAAACCTTTGACTTGGATACAGCCAATGCAAATTTAACACACGATATGAAATGGGAGATGCTTAAATTAGAACTTGAAAAGGAAACCTTACAATACAGTAAACAAAGAGCAGTAAATAGAAAGAATAAACTCACGAGTTTACAGGCTGATTTACAGCGTTTTGATTCTTTGCTTGCAAAAGATCCGCACAATTTGGGGCTGTTCAAAAACGTGAACAGCTTAGGCCGCTATTATTTGACAGAAAAAACACAAGTGTCAGTACCTTACGGATGAAAGGAAAAAAAACAATATTTGCGTCACGGAAAAGTTGCTAAAATTTCCAGACGGGCACTGCATGTGTCTGTATCTCTGGGCCCTGGTTGAAGCGGGTTTATTTTTTAAAAAAGTAACCCTTAAAATACGCCCTGTCATGATTTTCAGCCCCGGAGGGAAAAAACCCGGGGCATATCATTTTTTTTTTTTTCCCAAGGGAAATTCAGCATAAAAAAATTTTCCGGGAGTTTGCCCCACCAGAAGCCCCAAAACCGGACGACTTTTTAACGGAAGGGGGCATGAAAATCGTGTTCTGGAACACCCTGTAAATTTAAAAAACTTGGTTTTCCGGGGTTTGGGATGGAGGTGGGGGACTGGGGCGCACAGCAGCCCTCCGGGAAAATTGGGACAATCATTCAGGGGCCCCGGGAAAAAGTAAATGTCAGCGGGTTTTTGGGTCTTCTATTTCGGTGTCAACAGCGATGGATTCTGATGGAACCCCACAGACCTCTTGTGAAGCAGGGTGGAGCAGTCTCACATTTAAAAGACTGGGAAGCATCCCGTTAGACAGTTCTACAAAAATCCCCCTTTCCCGGGGGATTGGGTTTGAGCTGCGCTCGTGGTTGGGAAAGTGTCGACGGGTTTCTGCGCTCAGTTTTGGCTGAATTTTTCACGCTGATTTTAATTTATTCGTTTCTTCCCACCTTGATTTCTTTTTTTTTCGTTTTTTTTTTTAAAAATTTTTTGCTCTTTTTTCCCTTTCCTTTTTTGTTTTACTTGGTTTTTGGTTTTGTTTGGGTTCTCGTGTTTTTTTTGAACACTTATTTAAAGGGTGGAAAAAATATGCGGTTTTTGGGGAAAAATTTAAGGAAAACCCCCGATGCAATAAATTCACCCACCCTTCAGTGCTCAGTGTGTGTTAGTGGGGAAAAAGGCAAAGCGGACAATGCTCCATTTGCGGGGCTCAAAAAAATTAGGGTTTTATGGGGGGAATTTACCCCACAACAGCGGAAGCACGTAACTTACTACATGGCAAGGTATGTTTTGAGGGGTTTTTGACTCTAAGGTTTTGGTGACACTGACCCCCCCGTAAAGTTATTTGGGGAAGCCAATCACCCGCCCCCCAGGGCGCCGCCAACAGTCAGCGAACCCCAAAAGTAAAAGGTGGGCAGGGCAGGGGAAAAGAGGGGAGGGAGCGGAGCGTCGAGAAACTCTGGTCGGCCTTCAGAAGTGCCCAGCGATCATCGCTTCGTTGGACGTAGCAAACGGGGGGGCGCCAGTGGACAGGACAGAGGGGCCCCTCCCAAAGATCCGCTAGACCAGGGAAGCATTCCAGGCGGCGGGGGGCCCTTTTTGATGGGGGACCTTGAGCCCACGATCGGTTGACGTCCCGGGCCTTGGAAAAATTTTATCTTAACTCTTTTTCCCCCTCATGTTTGCCATTGTTCGGGTTTTGGGGACTCCCCTGAAGGTATATTTATTTTTTATGTCTTTGGGAATGTTAATGGACTAAGAGTAAAAAAAAAAAAACGCTGTTTAGAAAAATTTAAAAAAATTTATTCGTTTGTCATTTTTTTGCAAAAGAAACATACGTTACTGGGCGGGTAATTGGTTTCATGGAGGAAGGAATGGGGCGGGGATCTGGTGTTTTGCGAAGGACCAGTAGAGGAAAAGGGGTCGTTGTTCTTTTTCTTTTCCCTAAAATACTGGTTCACTAAAAAAGGTTTGGTCACCAGCCCCGCCTTTTGGTTTTTTTAAAAAAATTCCCCTTAAAAATGGGAAATTTTTGGGAATTACTCGAGGAAGTTTTTGTATTTTTAAAAGGGGTTTTTGTATGGGGGGGAAATTTATTTTGAAAATTGTCTTTGCCCCAAAAAGGAACACGCGAATTTGGAAAATTTTTTAAACCCCCCTTTTTAATATTTAAAATTTTTTGATTGTGAAAACTAGTAGTGTGTATGACCTCAATACAGTAAGGAGAATGAATTTGTTATCATCTCTGGTGAAAAGCCCCCCGAGGGGGGTTTTGTTTTAAAAGCTTTCAGAATTTAGCGAACCCTGTGTTTTTTTGGGATGCCTGGAATTGTTCAAAATCGAGGGAAAAAAAATTTAAACCGGGTTCGTGGGGGAAAAGGGCCCTTTCTTTATTGCAACGTTTAGACTGCTATTTTTGAAAAAAGAATGTTATTGGGTGCTGTGCTTGAATGTAAATTGGGCCTTTTTCCCCAACGGGCCCATGGGGGTGTTATGAAACTTTAAAAGAGTTGCAATGAAAAGGCGTGGCCCAAAGAAAGGGAAAGTTAAAATGCACTTTTAAAAAGGGAAAGAAATTCATTGAAAATTTTTCAATAGAGTTTTTTAAAAACCTTTGATTGGGGATACCCCAAATTGAAAATTTAAAAACGAAAATAAAATGGGAGATGTTTTAAATTGGGAATTTTAAAAAGGGAAAACCTTTAATACGTAAACAAAGAGCAGAAAATTGAAAGAAAAAACCCCACGAGTTTACAGGCTGTTTTACAGCTTTTTTGATTCTTTGTTGAAAAAAGATCCCCCAAAATTTTGGAAAGGGGGTTCAAAAACGTAAACAGTTAGGCGCAGTTGATTTATTTGCCCCAGAAAAACACAAAGTGTGGGTTTCGCTCTAGGATGAACTGGATAGAAAAAGGGGGAAAAAATTATAAGTTCTTTTTTAAATCTCGAAAAATTAAGCAAACGTAAATTTTTACGCAAAAACTAAAAATTTGGGGAAATTGGTAGGTAGTGGTTTAGTCACTTTCGTTTCAATTCGGGAAATGCAGAAAGAGTATTTTAAACAGTTACATAGTCTTTAGAAAACGTGAAACTGTTTTTAAAGGGGAAGTTGATTTTTTTTTAAATGGTTTTGGGGTGAAACCTCCCCTAAATTGTTAAACGTTTGAAGATGGGGTTTTTTTAAAATCACTTGTGAAAAAATAGAAGTAAATTAAAGAGATGTAAAACGGTTCTTCCCGGGTTTTTGGATGGTTTAAACCCAACTAATTTTTATGAAGGTTTTTTGGGGGAAAGGGTTGGTACCTTTTTGGGGGTGAAGGAATTTAAACTTTTTTAAAAATTTTGTGCATTGATTTTTTCCCAATAAACTGCCCTTTTTTCGCATTTCAAAAAGGGGAAAAGATTTTTTCAAAAAGCAAGCTCTCAAAACGGAGGCCAATTTCTTTCCCCAACACGGACAAAAGACCCTAGAAAATTTTCCCTTGAAAATCAAATTTAAATTTAACGTAATCCCAAAAATTCCCAATGAGGCCCAAAGCAGGTTTTTTTTAAGGGGCCGTGTATTGATAAAACCCTAGACTTTTTGAATTTAATAGAAATCCCTTGAGGAAAGAAAAAAACCAGGGGAAATTTTATAGTTTTAGTTTTTTACAAAGCCTTTGAGGGGTTTTTCCCAAAGGAAATTTCCCAAAAAGGCTTTTTAAAGGGGCAAATGAAACAAACTGCGGGGTTACTAAAAACACAAAAAAAAAGCAGAAGAGCCACAAAACAAAGGGAAAAGTAAGACTTTTAAATGCACGCAAAAAACAGGAAAAAAAAAATTTTTCCGGAAAAAATGCCTTCTCGCGACAAAAAATACAGCATAAACATGCACAATACCCCCTTTGTGAAGCAAAGTTTTTTAAACGATTCGGTTCGGGGCCCCCAGTTTGTCAAGGGTTGGGGGTTTTTAAAATTGGAAAACCCAAAGTGGGAGTTTGTTTATAATGGGGGGGATTTCAAAAAGTTTTTGTTTTAAAAGTGTGGAAACCCGAGGGGTTTGGTTTTTTTTTCCCCCCCCTTGCCTTTGTCTTTCCCATAAAATTACTTGCTATTGACTTCGACATGTTAAGGTTTAAAAAAGGGTTTATTTTTTTGATGATTTGTCTGGAAATGAACTTATTAGAAGTTGTGAAAACCTTATTTTACGGGGACGCTTTGGCTTTATTCTAAAAGAAAAAAACAATAAGTAAGAAATTAAAATATTGGATGCTTTTAAAAAAGGGTCTGGTCTTTTCTATTAACGAAAAAATTTCAAAAACCCATGTGGCTTGGGCAGTATAAGGAAAAACAAAAACTGAAGGATTTGGTTTGCGATGGGTTTAAAAGTTATAAAAAATTTTTGGTTTACTTTTTTCCAAATCTCTGCCCTGCTTCAGCGATTGAAAGAACTTGAAAAAAAATTTCCGAAAGTTTACGTTACCCGTTTCTGCAGCCATCGTTTTGTACGCGGGGGGTGGCTCTGCAGCCCCTTTTGGGGGCGGGGGGTTGGAACGGGGGGGCACGGGAAAAATTTCCGTTGTCGTGTTCACTGCTGTGTCCCTTGTGACGTTGATTTTGGGGGGGGGGGCCAGTCAGCTTTTGGGTGGTTTTTTTTTTCGAACTTGGTGGGCTTTGTAAATTTGGGGCCCCGCCACAGAGGCCCGGTCACTGGCGCACTCCTCTAGTTTTTTGGTTTGAGTTCGCCCCCCAGGGGAGGGTTTTGATTTGCCCCGGAGTCCTTGTCCCGTTTCTTTGGGGTCCTTGGTTTTTTTCCCGTGCGGGAAGCTCCCCATACGCAGTCCCCTTTGGGTTAGGGTTTTTGTTTCATACGGAGGGGAACCCCCCACCCATCGAAGTTTGGGCCTTGATAGAGGGGACTCGATACTTGTGTGTGAGACGGCCCAGGCCCTCGGGGTTTGGGAAAACCGGGTTTTGCCAATGGATTCCGAGTATGGGGGCAAAGAGCTCGTTGGGGAAAGGGTCTCGTTCTTGAGGTCTGTGGTACATTTTGCCCAAGATTCGCCCCATAGAGGAGGGGGGGGCCCAAAAGCCCATTGCGTTGTAAATCTCAGTTTTTTTGTCAGCCGAATGTTGTGTTAAAATTAAGCATTGTTGCGGGAGTTTTCCCGCCCCTGGCTTGCTTTTGGATTGGGGAAAAAAACTTCCCGGGTCCAGGGAGCCATCACAGGAGAAGGTATTTCCAAAATATTAAAAAATTTTTAACGCCCGGGCAAGGGGGAGTCGTAAAGGGCGATGGTGGGTCCCGAGGGGGTTGGTGTTTGGTGCGGGGTTGGGGGAAGCCCTCGGGTTTTTCCCGAGGTGATTGTCGGCCCGAAGAGCTTTAAAGGCATGGAGAAAAGCGGTAAAGCATCTTTTGCAGTTCGGATTCTGCAGGGGGGCCCCAGTGAAAAAGTCATCGGCAAAGGGGGGAATTTTTAAAGGAGATCTTTGTGCTCTTTTTTTGGGGCAGTGAGGGCGACAAAAGGTCAAAGGGGGAAGCCGCCCAGACGTAGCGGAAGTGACTCCCTTCCCCAGGTCTTGGGGGACAGGTGGGACAGTTGAGGTAAAGGGAAGTTTTGAAGAGGCCCCGGAGCTAAGACACACCCGGGTTTCACCCCATTGCTGATCTCGAAGGTTTTCCCGTACTTTTCCCCTGGAGAGGACCTGGGCCGGGTCTTTCCCCATCAGGGAAGGCTTGATCATTTTCACAAATTTTGGGGGGCACCCAATGCGCTCGAGGGCTGCCCAAAAGGGGTTCCCCTGTTGACCGTGTCAAAGGGCCCTTTGGGCAGGTCAAGGGAAAAAGAGTTTTAGGGGCATGTTTTTTTCGATACACTTTTTTCCTGAAGCTGTCTGGCAGCAAAAAAAACATGTGCAGTGCCCCTGCCGGGTTTTTGAAGCCCCATGGCCTGGGGAGGTTTGCTCGGAAACAAATTTTGGGGTTGTTGAGGATGGGTCTTTGGAAAGATCTTTCCCGCAATGGAGGGGTTGCGAGATGCCTCTGTAGTTCCCCCAGTCGGCTTTGCTTCCCTTTTTTTTTTGTAGGGGAGAAATTTTAGGGGGTTCCCGGGGTATTTGGCATCTTTCCCCCTCCCCAGGGGTAATGAGGACATCGTGAAAGGCTTTTAGGGGGGTTGGGGCCCGCCGCCTTGTAGGGTCTAAAAGGTTTTCCCTCCCTTTTCCTGTTTTCTTACCCGGGGCTTTGTTGGAGGAATTTTTTTTTGGATCTTGCAATGGTGGGGGGTAAAAGGGAAGTGTGTCTTGTTTTTTTTCGGGTGCTGAGGGATCTGGGTTTAAAGGCAGGAGTCGAATGACGGGGCCCGTTTTAGCAGGTTTTCTGAAGGGGTTCTTGCCCGCGCTTTTTAGTCCTTCTTGGTTTCCCTTTATCAGGGTTGCGCCCTCGGAGGACCTGGGTTGGGAAACGCCTGATGTGGGGTCCCCAAGACTGTTTTTCAAGAGCAAAGAATTTCTTGGCGTTTGTGGAGTCGGGTTAGCCCTTTGGGGCTTTCAAATCGTTTGTCCTGCCACCCCTGGTCCGCCCTAGACGTTTGGCCCGGGCTGCAATTTTGGGGCTGGGGGCTTTAATCTTCGCGTTTGGGGGGGGACGAGGGGGCTTTGCCCCTCGTTTTAAAACTTTTTTCTTGGCATGGAGGGCCCTTTTTTGTTTTCTTAAACGTTTTGAAAAACCCGCTTCTGGGCTCTGGTTTTTTTCTCCGGGAACCCCTTTTGCAGTTCAGCGACCTTGTCCTTAAAAGGGACCAAATTTTTTGTCCATCTTCAGGGGTCCCGCCGTCTTGGGCTTTTCTTAAGTAGTTGTTGGAAAAATGGGGAGGGGGAGGGGCGGGGGTTTTTTGTTTGCGACATTGTAGGAGGGCCTGACAGTCTTTGGTCGGTTTTTTGTGTGGGCGGTTTGGGATTTGCAGGGTTTATTAAGCCCTGACCAGCCTGTGGTCGTCCCGATTTTGCACCCCTCATGACGCGGGTCACCGGACGTTTCCCTTTAGGGCGCGGGTTGGGGTACGATGATGAAAAACAAACATGTGAGGGGTTTCGACCTGGGTGCCTCCAAAGGGGGTTTGAAATTTTTCCCCCAAAACCCGAAAAAAGGGTTTGGGGAGCTGAAAGGGTGTGTTCCCCACAATTGCTGAGGAGGAGCAGGCCGTTGTCGTTGGGCCTTTCCCATCCCTGTCTTTCCGGGGGAACGCCCTTCCAGTGCTTTGTCCCCCTTCCTACCTGGCGTTTAAGTCCCCCAAAGGGTGCGAGGGGGGTCTTTTGAGGAGGTTTCCCCGTGGCCTGGTCAAGGGTTTTTCGGGGGAAAAAGCTCTTTTGGGGTGTCTGGGCTCGTGAAAGGGGGGGCATTCAAAATGATGTTTGTGAGGTGTTTGAATTGCTGAGGGGGGTTTGCAATTTTATGAGGCCCTTTTATTGAATTTCCCAAAAAGGGAGCCCCAGGTTTGTTTTGGAAACGGGTGTCCCGATGGGGGATTTCCAAAGCCCTGGTTTCCCGTCTTGGCTTGTGGCTTTTTCCCCTTTCCAAAAAAAGTGTATTTCCCCCTCCTTTTCTCTTAGGGGGGCCTTCATCGCAAATTTGGGTTTCGTGAGTGCAGCAATTTTTATTCGGTAAACGCGGGGGTTCATTTGCGCAAGCGCTGTTCTTCTCTCCCGGGCTCGGGCGTACGGTCTGTCCATTAATGTTTGGGCGTTCCAGGCTCTAAAAGGGGGTTTTTATGGGTTTTTCTTTTGCTTTTTTTTCCGCAAAATGGAAAGGGTCTGTCAAAACCCCGGGAAAATGACCAGACTGTTTAAAAGGGGAAGCTTTTTTTCGGGGCATTTTTTTCTTGCCCCCCCCCCAGGGGGTGGCAATGCTGTCTAAAGAGGTTGGGCCCCGTCGCCCCCCGGGTTTTGCCAGGGGCTCTCCCGTTGCCCTTTTGGGTTCCCGGAAAAAAAGAACGACCCCTGCCCCTGGACCGCCCCAAAGTGCAGGATTTTGGGGTAAAACTGGCCCGTGGTCATTTTCCCCCTGTTGCTTCGCCCGTGGGCCCCTGCCGCAGGCCCTTTTGGGGGGCGTGCGTTGGGCAGATCGGGATGGTTGCAAATTTTTGGGGTTTTGCGGGAAAGGGGGGGGAAAATCGTTTTCCGGGGGGGAGGGAATCCCTCTCTCGGGCCCGGGGAGGGGGTTGATCCAGTGGCCAGGGAACCCTTACAGGGGGACTGCCAGGCTGCAGGGGGTTTATAGGACTTTCAGGGGGTCACGTCCATGCTCGTAGCGCTCCAAAAACGCTTTTGCCACCCCCTTCACAAAGTTGGATCACCGATTTATCTTTTTTCGCTCGTTCCGCCGGGAGTCAGTCTTCACATGCAGTGGGCTGACACAGCCGGCCTTAAAATCCCGAGGGTTTTAGAAAAGACGGCTACCCACACCGGTTTAGCCCGAAAAAAAAGGGAAAAAGAAAAATTAAAAGAACTTTTTTGTTTGGGGGAAAAAAAAAATTTTTGAAAATTTGGGCAAAAACTGTGTCATAAAATAAGGGTTTTTAGTTCAATTATGTAAAGAAAGGGAAATTTTATTACCCGAAAAAATCTAATCGGAAAGGGAAAAAGGTTTTTATTTCGATTTCTTTGGGGGAAAAATTTTCAATGCAAACGGAAAAAAATTTTGAAAAAATGAAAAGAAGTGTTAATTTTTAAACGACTTTCAAAGGGAGGGTTTTTTTATGATGATATGAGGGGTTGCAGCAGTAAATTTTAATGTGAAAAAGGTGGTTTAAGGGTTTTTGAGGCCCTTAGTGAAAGCCAATCGGCCTGGATTCCCAAAGGGGATATTTTCAACTTTTGGAAAAGATTTTTCTTTTTTAAACTCAACTGTTGGGATAAAAATATTAAACGGTTTGGAGGACATTCCCTCAAACTTTTTGGCGGGAACTGCTAACAACATGGCTTTTGAATAACAAAATATATACCTAAAAAAAAACCATCACATGGAATGCCTTTGGAATAATGGCAATATCACTTACCAGGGTCAAGTGATATATTTCAAAGTGGGCAAAAAAAGTATAACGCACATACACGATATGCTACGAACTAACTTACTCTTAACATTTAGAGAGGTCGAAGAAATCTTGGGGCCTTCCGCTGAACTTTACATGCAGTATATGGTGGTTTATCTGTCTGTATCATCATTTCTAAGGGCCAATCCAGGTTATGTTTTTGATGAACATAAGAAAGAATATGTTAGTTCCAATGACAACTCCCTGAGAACAGCAAAGATGTTTCGCATTCATTTAACTCAAGATCAATACTGTACCCCTCTTGTGAAAAATTTTGGCACAATAAATTCGGAATCACTTTGGATGAAAATTATTGGAGTTTAGCCATAAAAGCAACCTCAGAAAGCAGACTTAGAGAGTTACATTGGAAGATCCTACATAATATTTACCCGACAAACATACTGCTGTTTAAAATGGGCCTAGCCACTGATAATAACTGTACCTATTGCAAGGGTAAAGTGATTTTGTTGAGAACTTCTTCTTTGACAGTTACAAAATCAAACCTGTTTGGTCATGTGTAGAAAATACTATTTTGCAGAAGTTTAATGTTCACATGGTGGTAGCCAGAACTGAAGCTTTACTTGGAATTACGGAAAAGAGTGGCTATACGCAAAAGAATGATCAGATATATCAATCACCTTATTCTTATAGCTAAGATGTGCGTTGGAAAATTTCAATATGGTACTCCTCACATTCAGTTCATGTATGAAAGAGAGCTGGATTTGAGGAAAACTCGAAAGTCAATTGTGAAATACGTCATCGTATATGTACCTATCAGAATGTTCAAGTGATAAACTGTTGCCTAATAAAAGGAAAGAAATGATTTTTAAAAAAAAAAAGAAAGAAAGAAAAAGAAAGAAAAGAAAAAAACACAATACAACACAAAGAGACTGTAAGGTATTGAGGTACATTACATTACAGAATAGTGAAATGCACTGAATACAGTATAATCGGTTATAAAAACTCGGTTACAAGAAAAATCGGTTATTGGAAAGCAAAAAAATTTTCCCTGCGAGCGTGTTCTATTTTCTACTTAGGAAAACTCGGATACAGAAAACTCGCTTACAAGAAAACTCGGCTATTAGAAACACGTTTTGCTCTCCCCAAGGGAGGGTTTTGCACGGATACAAGAAAGTTCTGGCGACTGGGGAGGGGAAAAAAGGATTGGGGGGGGGGGGGGGGGGGGGGAAGAGAGGGGAGGGGCGGCGGCGGCGCTATGCAGGATGTGAAAAAACCCACATCTGATAAATGACAGAGGTCACAAACACAATTGTAGTTCATGATTAACGTTGACATATGCAAACAAGCGTTCCAATAGAATTGTCCATTGTCTGACTGTCTAGAGCATAGCTGAGCGTACAGTACTGTTTTTGTAACTTGTCCCTGGGCGGAGAAGAAAAAAGACACGAGGCAAGCACTTTCCTTAATGGCCCTGTATTATCTTCTTGATCTTTCTTACCCAACACTTCAGGCCCTCTTTTGTGTCGATTCAAAATCGGTTTATTTGCCCTCAGCAAATCAACAACAATAAGAAAAGATTTAATTACAGACATTCATGAATTAATACATTTTTTGGTTATAAGGGGTACGAGTATCTCTTTCTGCTGGGTTCCTTCTCACTGTGGTATTCAGTTTAATGAGAGGGTCGACAGAGCAGCAAAGCGGGGAGCAAGAAATACAAGCAGGTCAGAATGTGTCAGTATTCCTTGTCTGTCCATGAGGGATACAGTCTATTAGAAAATGCGTGCTGGAAACTTTTAGAAAAAAACTAAAAGTTCTGGAAGTTTTCTAGATACTCACTCACGCAGCTAATAAACATTGACACACTTAATTCATCTCATCAATGTAGCTTGCCTTATTCACGGATTATAATTTCTTTGATTTATAAGATCAAATTGAATGCTTTTAAGACAAAGTTTTGTAAGAACATAACATGCCTTTGTGGCGGAAAAAATTACAAATAATCACATCCTTTTTCAATGTGAGCACTTAAAACCTTACCTACCATCCCTACCTAAATGTTCTCTGAATCAAGTTGTATCCGATTTATCACTGATGTGTAAAATTGCAGTTTCATTACATCAAAGTCCCATTTATTCTGTTCTGTAAACTGGAGCCGATGTTGAGTGTTTTGATCAGTAGTTCTTTGTTAGCTCATAGTTGTCTATTTTATTTCTGCTTTTGCTGTTTTTCTTCAAAGCCTTTGAATATATTACTTAATACCTCTACCCCACCCCCCTTTCCCTCTAACATTGTCTAATATCACTTAACGTGGATAGACGTTAAATTGAAGAACACACAAATGCATGCACATCCCCACCACCTCACACCCCATCCACCTCGTTCCCTTCGTGTCCACGTGCTGACTGGATCGTCCACATGCATAACACACACACCACACACACACACACACACACACACACCACACACACACACACACACACACACACACACACAAACGCACACACAAACACGCACGCACAGACACACACACATACACACACGCGCGCATACACACACATACACACACACATACACGCACACACACTCACTATACACACGCGTATACACACACATACACACACACGCGCATACACACACACGCGCGCGCGAACATACACACGCGCGCACACACACACGCACATAGATACACATCCGCGTGCACACACACACACACGCACGCACGCACGCACGC